>JASDQU010098539.1:3076-19072 GCA_032191745.1 Picea mariana | reverse complement strand
ATCGGGTCATCAAAGCAAGGCAGTTTCTTCATCAGGGCAAGTGGCTCACTAGTGGTCAGATGCATAAGAAGTTTCCTCATCTTATGCAGGCACTTGATGAAATGGAGACCATTACTTGCTAAGAGGGTAGGAATGATCCAAGTGGATATCGTTTTCCACCCACCTATTTTACTGGCTAAAAGACCAGTTTTCATTATGACACTTTTTCTATAGTTTTTCAGGTTCCAAACTTTTGGGCCTGTTTTGAGGCCCTAAACAACAATTTTTTGGCATGGCATTATCATATGTGAGGTGTTAGCCAGAGTGTGACTACAACATGTGTAGTCCTCGTGCATTTCTTTCCAACGAGCTATCGTGCGCCTAAAATGAAGATCGTATGCAAAAGTTACGACAATGGGAAGTTGATGTACCAACTTACCCCGTCAGGGCCCACATGACTTTTGACGCTTCATCTCCTAGGGTTAGTTTTTTTTTTATTTATTTTTTATTTATTTTATTTATTTTTTATTTTTTATTTTTTATGTTTAGGGTTTTCTCATTTATGTTTTATGTTAAAAAGGACTTTGGAGCCTCATTGTAATCAGCTTCTTGCGAATGAGCATAGCCGACACATCTCTTCTCAGAGATAAGCTACCACCATTCTAGCTAGCTTGTGTGTTTTTTTATTTTACAAACTTTTGTATTTTAGATAGTCATTAATAGAATCTGAGCTTTACTGTATTACTGTGTTACTTGCCATATCTATGTGTATTTCTTTGTTATATCTCTATTTTTGCCTTCATATCATTCCTCAAAAATAATCTGGATCAACAAGGGACATAGATTTGGGTGTCCAATGCTTGCTCTTTGGTTATATGGAATTCGTTTGTGAAAGGATTCCTACGGGATCTCCTTCAAATTTTGAAACGTGTTATAAGTACATCTTCTAAGAGTTTATGTATGTCGTTTTTTGTGGATTACTCTATAATTGGTTTGGAAGGAGAAGAAATTATCACTGTTGGACTCTACCCCTCCTTATTTGGGAAGAGGAATTGATTCAACCATATGAAGTATCGATGCTTTATGTATTTTTCTATGGTATGGATAGTGCACTGACCTTTAAATAAAAAATGATTAACCATCACTATTATAAAAAATATTTTATGAAATGTTGAGGTAACAAGAATGAAAATTGGAATGGGAGGAAACATTGGACATTATCCCAAAATTAGGCACATGACATAAATGGTGGGAACACTAATATTTACACCCTTGCCAATTGTGAAGCTAAACTAGGATGTTGGGAATTGGTAGAAACATATTGCCAAAAATTCTTGCAATAATCATGGATCATAAGAGGGGATTTCAATAATAGACTTGGTATATACAAGAAAAGGGGAGAAAAACAAAATGTTTGATATGTCATGCCAAAAACTATAGAATGTAATGAACAATCTGCAACTAATTGACCTTGTGCCCAACAATGGTTTTTTCACATGGAACAACATAATAGAGGAAGAGTCCACCTAATTGTGAAAAAGACTAGCTCGATTCTTAGTTAATGACTTGTTGTTCTTAGATAACATAATAGTAGGATCCCAAGGGAGTTGGGTTCAATTGTTGGTTAATTCCATTACATCTCCAACAAAGCAAACGATCACAATATACCCCTTTCGATTTTGAATCGATATAATTTACTCATCCAAAGCCATAATTGAACATGCAAAATTGGTGGTGCTTGAACATGAATCAATGAGGATCAAATATGTACATATAACAACAAAGATTAAAAAGAGTGAACTAGGACGTAGAAGAGTGGAATAATAGGCCCTCAAAGATATATTTAAAAAGACAAATTCTTACTGAGGAAATGAGAAGGGTGTAGGATAAGCCTGACAAATGACCTCAAATTCGGAGAAAATATATCTCATGGAAATTTAAAATAAAAAACTACTAGTGTGAATCTTTTAGATGCAAAAGTCACGAATCAATGGTTAAAGGAGAAAGACGTGAACACTTATTTTTTCAATACACTACCATGTTTTTCAATACATTACCATGAGTAATTTCAATTTTATTCTAGGGAAGCAAAGGTGGATCCTGATTGGTTTGCCTTGCAAGAAAAAAAAGAAGGATTAATTGAAATTGAAATGAAATAGGTCAACTCCAAAGCCAACAAGGAGATGCATTGGACTCAAGACAAAARMAAAATGGAACTAGTCTCATACTACAACCATTTCATGACACAACCTTCAAAACACGTATTTGAAACAATAAAGCAAGTATGTTTACATATCTCATCATTAGTAACATAAAACCAAATTATAAACTTATTGCAAACGGTTTCCAAGGAAGAGGTGTTTTGGGTAGTGTTGGATCTAGCAAAAGGTAAAGCTACAAGGTTAAATGCATTTCCAACATATTTCTTCATGCAATTTTGGGAGGTAGTGGTGGATGACATGTGGTAAGTAGCAAAAGCATCTAGAAATAACATGAATATCCTAGAAGCCTTGAATATGATTTTCTCACTTGTATCCACGAGGAGAAAGAGGGAATCACCTCTAACAAATTCAAACCCACGACATTATGTAACACGATATACAAAATAATCTCTAGAGCTAATATGCTCATATATATTATTCTATATATAATTCTATATATTATTCTATATATAATTCTATGGTTAATATGCTCATATATATTATTCTATATATAATCTCTAAGGAGTACAAAGGACTTATTGAAGAGTGACAAATTCTACACGAGCTCATCATAGCCCAAGAAACAGTCCATTCCATGCATAAATATAAAAGAAGTAGAAAGCTGGTAAAACTTGATATATCCAATCTATGTGACAAACTAAACTATAACTTAATAAGTCAACTCTAAAGGACCTTTGGGTTCAAAGCTACATTTCATCAATTTTCCTCATTATCCTATATAGGGGAATCAAGCAAGGAGACCACCTATCCTCGTACCTATTCATAATAATGGTAAAATGATTAAACATAATGACAAGTGGTTACAAAGAAAAATAAAATTTCATGGGTATCTAATTCTTGCAATAAATATAACTTATGTCACTCCTCTAATTTATCAGTAACATAATGCTTATCAGTGAAGTCACGGTTTGGGAAGCTGAAATATTTTAGAAAGTCTGGTGGGTAATATTATAAGCATTACAACAAGATAGATTAATGAGGGAAAATCTAGAGTTTTTTCAACATTCCACTAATAGTACATCATCAATAAGCTACTTGGTTTCCCTAGAACCTCCCTACCAAACAAATACTTGCGAGTTGCTTTAGTAACCAACAATGAGAGAGAAATAAATTGGGATGATCCTCTCTTAAAGATTCACAATAAATTATAAATCTAGACATTCCAATATATATCTATAACCTGAAGAATAACCTTACTAAAATCAATTATCAATAATCAATATAGAGGCAAACCAAATAATGGAAGATAACATGGGTGGAATATGTTTGTAAGCAAACTTGATGAAAATAGAGATACCTGCCAAAGATGGCCTAAATGTCTGGAGATTGGGTGAGGAGGGGTCAAGGGAATTTATGGTCAGTCTGGATTAGAAAATATTAATAGGTCATCAATACCCACGAAAAATTAAATTTGGAATAAAATATGAAACTCAAACCAATGGGCCAAAATATTATCCTTTTTATAGCAATCAACATGAAAAATATGTCTAACATGGGATAACATATGCAAAAGAGAAGTTTGTCGGGATCTCCCAATGCATAATGTGACCTGACAATATGTAAACCCTAATTCACCTATTTATCTAATGCCCATACATGAAAATAATGTGAAAATGGATACAGATAATAATATGAAGTGACATCCCCATTTAGGAAGATATGACAATGTTGATCCGCACATGGTTGTGAGGTGACTTCAAGTCTAAAGTAGGAGTGAGGATGTGGGTAATTATACTAGGGCCAATGACATGGAATGCATGGATAAAGTACAATAGTAAGATTCTATAAGATATAAAAAAAATCCCTCCAACAAGTTCAAGAGTGGATATCCAAAAACATAGTTAAGACCACATTAAGAAAAAATTGGAAAGAGGAGGACTTAAATGTTGCATAAGATGTAGGGTTGGGGTTATGCAGGTTTGAAGTCATGTAAGAGTATGTGATTAATTGTTCTAAATACCTATTGGAAATTCAAGAGATATTCACCAAGGGTCCTACTTTACTTAACAACTTTCTAGAGGAGAAGGGTTGTGCAGGGGGGACTTTATGGCCAAATCTATGGGTATTAATTTGTACAATCATCCAAGGAGTAGTACATTGGTCAGGTCACATATTAGTGGCACATTTGAAGCAGATGTTATATTTCCCTTTGGCTCTTCCAATGTGGAGGTATGGATGCAGGGTGATGAGACGAGCGACAAGCTAAGGTTTAAGCTTTCAAGGGTGTCAGAGTTTCACGGCCTTCATCTTCTTCCTTTACCAAACTGGTAAGTATACATGTAAGTAATTATGTGTTGAAGAGTGACTAAATTCAGTTTTCTCTTTCAACAATTCTATAGAAGTGGTTTGGAGACTCGATCCATCATATGGAGAGAAGACGATGTGTGTAGGGCTAGGAAGGTGTAGGGTATTGTTTGTTTGCATGATTACGTAGGGAAGGAAAAGGGTGAAGAGAAGTTGGAAATAGGAGACAAGGATATAAATGTGTGAAGAAATGCTATCAAAGGGTTAAGTTGGTGAATGGAGAGGATATTTACACCAAGTGGTCAGATTATCATAACAAGCACTGACAAGAAGGTTTCTTTTGGCCCAAGTTGTTTGAGGAATTTGTGAAGAGTTGGATGGAGATTTGTGTGGGTGTCAATCTTAGGGTATTTTTTATCTAGATTATGTTGAAAATGAAATGGAACGCACATATAAATATACATAGTGTAGTAATATAATGAAACCCATCTTCTATTAATGCATAAAATAACACAATATTGTAGAACACAAACTGGCTAGAATGGTGGTAACTTATCTCTGAAGAGAAAGAGATGTTGGCTATGCTCATTAGCAGAAAATTTGATTACAAAAAGGGCCTTTTATCTTGAATCCTAAAAACAAAGAGGCAAAAACCCTAAACATCAAAACCCTAACCCTATAAGATGAAATGCCAAAAGTATTTCAGGGCTCGAGGTGGTTAGTCAATACGTCAGCTTCTCGAGTGCACAACTTTTGCATATTATATTTGTTTGCGGTGTTTGATATCTCATTGAAAATAAATATCCAAGGATTATAACTTATGGATGGGGCGAAAGAATGTTGAGAGAAGCCTTGGCCCCTTGAAAGTCCAAAAAACACCATTTAGGGCCTCAAAACGGCCCGAGAAGTTTGGGACCTGAAAAACTGACAAGAAGATAGAGAACCATTGAGTAGGTGGAAGTGGTGGGTGGTGTTGATGGGTCCTAGATCCCTTGATTCAAAAGTAGGAACCAAACCCGCCACTGAGGCCCAATTAGACTATGCAATGTTTAATAGTGGAATGGTTCTCCAGATCTTGCGATCCGAACAATTTATCGATGGGATTTATGTTTTCTTATGAAGGCTCTTCCTTCAGTTTGGACTATCTCTTTTTGTATTTTCTCTTGGGTGGGACCGATATGATATGTAAGCCGGTATAAACCAACTTGGCAACAAAACAAGACTAAGCTATAACTACCGGGGAAGAGGTTGAACTTGGAATAACCCATTGCTCAAGCATGCAGACAACAATTTTATACCACGGGCTTAGTACTAATACATTAGCCACGTGACCATCCAATTACTGTCTGAGAAACTAATTACCAGAAAGAAAACACATATGCGATAAGACAATGGCAAGCAAAATAATTCACCTACTTAATCATCCATCACATAATAACACCATGATTCATCTTCATCATTAAAGTAAAGAACAATAAAATATTGCACGAGATAACTTGACAATAGATTAAATAGTTCTTGCTCATTACAACATCATTCATGAAACAAGATAGGAAATAGTTCTTCTCCACGTCCAATCACATGCATTTGATGAAAATAACTTGTCTCTGGTCCAGAAAGACTTCTCAATTAAAGGTAGCTTCAAAATAATTCTTAACAACCACAAAGAAAGAGTTCTTGCAACAACCATCGACCCTTAACTATTTGGTCGATGTTCTTATTTATAACATAAAATTAAACTGAAAATAATGGCTAAGTGTAGTTTAAACAAAACAAAAATTCACCACGTGGCGTCCTCTTCTAATAGTTTATTTAACAATCAACTCAAGGTATCACTTGAAAGGGTGACTTTTCTCATACTCCGACCAACTAATAAACAACTCCTCGCAAGTTTGGGCCCATGGAAATCTGTGATGTTCCATCAGAGCCGTGTAAATTCCTTTGACCTCCACCGCATGCGCTCGGTACTTCACTAGACTGGTGTTTAACTGTTGTAGCACAGTCTGAGCTCTAATCAGATGTTCCATAAATATTTGCACTTGTCCTGGCGTTGTGTCGGTCACCTTCGCTAGCTCTTCGACCCATAGTAAATCTTGCTTGGTATGTGATTCGACTATGTTGCACAAGTCGACGAAGTTGTCGGGGTTGCCAAACTCGGGCGGTTCAATATTATTCATTGCTTATCGATCCCCGGATTCAGTTTTTCTCGAATTCCTCGGTGAATCTACTGAGCCAATTTTGTTCGATAGTCGGATGGATCCTTCCTGCAATCGGAATAAAAAATCGTTTAGAAGTTGCTTACAGAACAATACTTGGAAAAATATATGAGAAGCATAAGCATGAAGAAAACAGACTAATGCATACCTGTAAAGCTCTCTAAGTCCGGTTGTTTGATACTTACATGATCTCTGCAACCTTTCGGATTACGTGCATCGTCTCTATTAGTGCTGCCATTTTTCCTCAGTTAGGGTGGGTTACATCTGTGCGTCATAACATGATAGATCAGGGATGGAAAATATGCGAGTCAAAGTCACACTAGTGGCCGGTTGGCCCTTGGGGTTGGAAAAGGATGTCAGAGCCAAACATGTGCCAATAGTACGAGTAAGTTCCAAAAAGATCGGATACTGTCTAAAGGGAAGTCGTTAAATGATTCAAGTCGAGGCAGGTCGCTCAAACAGAAGTCACATCAACAAGTGCATCAACCATCATTAGCTCATTATGGAGGCTGGGGGAATTGAAAAGAATAAAGATGATCGTACCACACATCCTCCACAATTCTTATCGACTGCATCTCACATGCCTTAGATCATGTCGTTGCAAGGATGTGACACAGTAATTATTATAAAACATCCCGTCATAAGGCATTTGGTGTCCCCTGGCATGTTTCGGCTCGCTGCCTTGCTCCGTTATAAATTCTAGATGTTTTGTAAGCATTCTACTCATCAGTCGAGATTGTGTGCCATTGGTAACTCATCTTGTGAGCTCACTTCGATCAAATTCTTTGCTTTGGGCCTTTGTCAAGACATCCACGCATAAGGTGGATACACTGTCGCACCATGGGATCTCCTCAAAACACAAGACGAGGCCTGCGAGGCAGCCAAAGTGCCAGGCCCGAGCCGCAAAATGCATGGGACTCATTCTTATTTGCAGCGGGTATTCCTGAGGCTTTAAAGGGAGATTCCTACCTTCGGGTGAAAACAATGGTATCGCCCCATGCTGAGGCCGAAGTGGAAGAAGTTACATCGGAAGGACACAAGTTGGAAGTCACACTTCCTCAACAACAGATACCGTAGAGGAGAGGAAGGCCCAGGAAGAATAAAGAAGTGGGAGGGGAAAACCAAATCCCGATTGAGTCACGCGCACGATCAGCTGTTGAGGAATTCCTAATGCACGCTATCTGGCTAGAGCCGATCGAAACCATAAGTCGAGCAAGCGAAATCCAAATGAGAAGGAAATAAGCCTCTGGTTCCAGCATTCAAGCACCTAGTCAGCAGCTAGAGTAGGCACAAATCGCTATAGCTGAACTCTACCAGGAAAATAGAGAACTACGACGACAGTTGGTGTAAAAGACCCTTGAGGTGTGAGCACCTCAAGGTCATGAAGGGAACGCAACCTCTCTCAAGAGGAAACTTCGAGAGGCGCAATATACAATCGTGCAGCTACGCGAGGTGCAAATAGTGTCGGAAGAACAAAAGATGAAAACCCCTTAGGGAGCGCGAAGTAGCTGGGAAGAAATTCTGCGCACAGAAGAGGCATGATTGGCGAACTCTTTTTACATTCTCAAACGCGACACATAACTTTGATAATTTTTCCTTTTGTAAGGAGATTTTCATTTTCTTAATGTAACCGGGTGGGTTGGCCAAAAGGTGTAGATAGTGTCTACTGTATGTAGCCTGAGCTTGACGACAATCTAATATATATAAAGTCTCAAAATTTTGATGAACGGGCTCTGGTTATAACGATTGAATACATCATCTTCTTGTTTGTATATGAAATCCCTGTGTTTGGTACACATATTTTCCTGTCTTATTTGGAACGTACTTTTACGTTATTCAGACAAACCATATTTCTTCTAAGGCAGCCTAGAATTCATCCTCAGTGGTACCGTCACGACACAATTGGTTTGGGACATATGACATCGAAGACCAATGATCTAGATTGCAGGTAATAGCCGGGTTTAGGACTTTGTTCAAAATGCACGATATGAGCTAAACCTGGGATTGTCGATGCCGAAAAGGCACCGGGGAATTGGCGCTCGGAGATAAACTTATTATGTTCTCTACGGATTTACTTTCTCAAAAATTCACTGATGCCGAAATGTTTCGGGAATCATCCATTGATGATTCCTTTCCTTCTTTGCTAACATTTACTCCCTTTGCCTTTCATCGATGCTGAATGAAATCAGATATCGACAGCTTCCTTGTGTAATGCTCATTGCGAAAGAAAACTCCCTTATGCCGACATCGACTAAGATCGACGATCGACGACCTTAGTTTTCTCGAGTGATTTTCTTTCATCTTCAATTCTTCTGGGTGTCGAATTTTGGACTCGTCGGGTGAAATGCTTTAGTAGTTGATTCTTTAATTAAATGTTAGTCCTTTTAAGTTATGATGGTTTTCACATGTCCAAGCAATCTTTTAAAGACTTAATGAGAATCAAAAAATGATAAGCAAAGGAAACATTTTTCATACTGAAGTCGAATTAGACAATGCCAAAAGATTAAGTGGTACCCAAAAAGTAAAATTTGACATAGAATTTTTAGGGTGTGTTGAGTGCTCAACATGTGGCTACCGATATCCACCGGGATCATTCCTCTACCCTTAGGAAGCAATGGTCTCAATTGCGTCAAGTTCCCTCATCAAATGGGGAAAATAATGCTAAATTTTACTCCTAGTGAGAAACTTTCCTTGGTGAAGAAGTTTCCCTAATTTGACGACTTTGTAGAGCTATATGTTTTGTTAGAGGGTGCCTTTCATCTGTATATCCATGATTCGATCAACTATATATTTCTCTAGGTGGTGAGGGTTGAGTCTTGTAGGGGCCAAGTGCTCAACTACCTCTGAGGTGTCCAATAGAGGTAGAAAATATAAGTGCTCCACATTAAATATTGGATGCAGGCTAAGGAATGGGGGAATACTTAATTCAAAACCATTCTCACCTAGAACCTTGGTGATAGTGTAAGGCCCATATCAAAGTGCACAAATATTTCAATGGGGTCTTTCAAGGCACACTTTTTTCAAATGTAATCAAACCTTATCACCAACTTGAAACTTATGTGGAACCTGATGTTGGTCATGTCATCACTTGTACTTGACATTGACTTTATGCAAGTGGTCATGGAATTGTTGGTGGATGTGTTGAATCCATTTAATATGGATGCCTTTTCAGCCTTAGTTTCAACATGGGCATATTCTTCTTGTGTGGATGCAATAGGCAGAGCTACATCAATTGGGGCCAATGGTTGGAACCCCAAGCACACCTGAAAAGGGTTTTGGTTAGTAGAACTGTGAAGGGCTCGATTGTAGCTATGTTGAACATGAGGAATGCTCTCATCCCATGTGTGGGTATGTTTGGAGTTATACTTTCTTAGGATATGCATAATCATCCTGTTGACTACCTCCATCTGTCCATCAGTTTGGGGGCAGAAGGTGGTTGATTTGGTGAGCTTGGTGTCCATCAATGATGACAAACTGCACCATAATGTACTCAATAATCTGCTATCACAATCTGGAATACTAGTATGTGGTAGCTCGAAATGAACCCAAACACGCTCGAAGAAGAGCTTACCAATGGCCTCTATTATGATACTCTACTTGTTGGTGTCAAAACTACCATTCTAGAGAACTGATCAATGACCACGAAGACACAATCAGTACCATGCTTGCTTGAAGGTATACCAGACATGTAATCCACAGATATGGACTCCCAAGGCCTATCAGAAGTAGGAAAAGGGGTGTACAACCCTTGTTTCTTAATTGCGGGTTTGGCGATGGCAGAGACAGTGCATGATCTGATATACTTGCTGACATATTGTCGAAGCTTCGACCAATAAAAATATTTTTGCAGTACTGCCACTATTTTTTCCATGCCAAAGTATCTTGCCACCTAATTGGAATGAGCTTCCCAAATCAGCTTCACAAACTTGCTTGAAAGAACACAAGGGTGGCCTATATGCCATAGCAGTCCATCCTAGAGATGAAAGCATGGAATTAATTTGCATGCACTCAATGTTTGATAAGTATAGATGAAGTCAGAGTCACTATTGTATGATTGTGGCCAGCCGTATGTCTCATGCCGACAAGAGTTAAGAATTGTGGTTAGTGCCACAACCGGGGGTCGACTGAGGAACCCTGCAACATGGTTGGTGCTTTCCTTTTTGTACTTGATTTTCAAGTGGAATTTTTGCAGGTCCGTGGACCACTTTTGATGACAATCATTATGTAAATTTCCTTATGTGTGCATGAATTGTAGAGGTCTATGATAAATGTGGATGATCGTTTCCTTCCCCATGATATAATACTTCTACTGTCGACATGCATGCATGATGGATTACATCTCTTTGTCATAGGTGTGATATCTACGAATAACATCAAATAGTGTTTCATTGTGATAAGCCACCAGATGTCCCTATTGAATGAGGGTTGCATCGATAACATAGTCAGAGACCTCTGTCTCAATCTCAAATGGTTATTGTTGGTTTGGCAACATGAGGATTGGTGCAGAGTAGAGGTGATGTTTCAGATCCTGGAATGATTTCTTCTATGATTCAAACCAGAATAACTTGGCTTTAGCTCCACACTTGGTCACTTGATCTAAGGGCCAAGCGATATGAGAGAATCCTAACACAAACCTATGGTAGAAGTTGGTGAGGCCCAAGAAGCTTTAGAGCTCTTTCATAGTCTTTGGGGTTAGCCAGTTGTGAATGACTTGGATCTTAGTCGGGTCCACATTCACCCCTTGTTCATCCACGATGTATCCCAAGTATGGAATTCGTTGCATGTTGAATGAGCATTTCTCTATATTGGATTATAGCTTGTGTTGTCGCAGGGTGCTTAGGCCCTGCTAGATGTGTTGTAGATGTTTTGCCCAAGTCTGACTGAATATGAGAATGTCATCCAAACATATGACCACAAAAGAGATTGTGAATGGTCGCAAGATATCATCCATCATCCTCATGAATGTTGTTGGAGCATTAGTTAAGCCAAAAGGCATGACCAACCATTCAAAAAGGCCTTCTTTATATTTGAAGGTTGTTTTCCATGCGTCCGTTTGTTTTATTGAAAACTGGTGGTAGTCAGACTTCAAATCAATCTTACTGAAGAACTTGGCATCCTTAAGCTGATCAAGAAGATCATAAATTTGGGGGATTGGGTATTCGTTCTTGATAGCGATCTTGTTTAGGGATTTATAATCAATACAGAGTCGACATGTGCCATCATTCTTCTGTACCAACACAATTGGGCTCCCACAAGGTGAGGATCTTGGTCGTTTGTGGCCCTTGTGGATGAGCTCGTGAATCTGTTGCTTTATTTCCTCACTCTTTAGAAGGGATCTCCTGTATATTGGACCATTGGGTAAGAGAGTATCGGGTGGAACGTTTGACATGACAATGTAGAAGCACCCCTTTGGGTGAAGTAAACATGTCTCTATATTTTGCTACATCCTTGTCCACTTGCTTTTGTTTTTCATAAAGATCATGTTTAAAGGCTGTGGCGGGCACAATGACCTTTTGTTCACCTTACGAATAAACTACGAAGAGGACAAACTTTGTAGTCTAAGAGATTACCTTCTGGCACTATTTTGTTGAGATCAATGAAAATGCAGTAGTTGTAACTATCTTTGGTACCCTCCAGGGATGACCTCCCAAATTAATAATGACATTACAAGGTCGGGACACACAAACAACATGATACTTCCACATATAATGTTGTCCTAAAAGAACATCACAACATTTGAGTGGGGAAACATCACACATTACCTCATCTTCCAAGGGCTTGATGTCATAGGACAAGAGACACTAATGGTTGATGCAAAGTTCTCGTCCCTCGCTCAACCAACCGATGGTGTATGGTTGAGGGTGTGGCATTGTCAAAAGATTTAGTCTCTTGATAACCTTGATTGAGATCAGGTTTGTTTGGCTCTCGATTTCAATAATGAAATGAAGTGGGGTCCCCATCACCCACATCTTATAATGGAATAGGTGCTCGCCCTCTTCAAGCTCATATGACTCGTTTGGTTGGATCTTTGTATTTGCAATGGTAGCATTGGGTTATGCATCAATGATCTTTTTTCCTTGTTCTAAATAAGAGTCCGAGTCAAGGTCCGACTCATTTTCTTTAAGCTCGACCAACAATGATTGTTTCAAGTAACATTCATCAATGTTGTGCCATAAGCTTTTGTGGAAATCACAATGCTTTCCAGTGTCCTTCTTTGTATTCTTGTTACCCTTCTTTACCTATGGCTTGGACTGGTTGTTTTGAGGTTGGATTTCATTGCTTTGTCCCTTGTTCTATGAGTTAGGGTCTCCTTTACCATACTTTTGTTGTCATGGATTTGCAGACCCAAATCCTGGCTTATTTTGTTGCCTAAATTTCTGCTCAATTTTGATAGCATATCGATAAACATCTCCCAGTGAGGATATGTCTAAGAAATCCATCCATGTTTGGATGTACCTGTGTAGACCAACACTATACTTCAAAACTAGGTGTCTCTCAGAGTCTCTAATACCCAACTTTGAGCGTAAAGGTATGGAATATGTTGGTGTACTTTGGCACCATTTGGTCTCTCTCCTAACACAAAGTCGTTCATCTTGTGTACTATTCATCATAGTTTCCAACAAGGTAGAATTCCTCCTTGAAAAAATAAACAAAGGTTGTACAAGTGGGTCTTCTCTTGAATGTCATAGACTCATATTTGTTGTGTCTCTTTTAGTAACTTTCCCACCAATCTTTGACATGGGGAAGGGATTTAAAGAGCACGAAGGTGATCTATTCGGTGTCAATTTTGTTTTTAACAGAGTAATAAACCTCTAATAGATTCAACAATTTCTCCAAAGCTTCTGCATCTATCTGGCCTTCAAATAAAGGGATATCAAAGTTAACTTGTACCTTGAAGGGTGTCACACCTTTGAAATGGTTGCTTGTCGAAGGTGCATTGCCCACTATCGGTAGTCATTAAAGGATTTGAGTGAAGTTGTCCATCATCTCGTTCCTCTGTAACGGGAGGGATTCCTTGAGAATCATCTTCATAGGATCTCTTGCTCCATCATCTCTCTTTTCTTCTACCATGGGAGGCTACTTGGTCCAACAAGAGTGATCATCCGCAAGTGAAACTAACTTGAGACCCAACTCTCTATACCCTGACCTCGCCAGGGACATGCACTAAGATATAACAAGGAGTAGATTGATTTGATACCACTAATTCGAATTATGTTGAGAATGAAATAAAATACACACATAAATATAGAGAGAATAATAATACAATGAAACCCAACTTGTATTATTGAATAAAATAGCCAAGCATTATAGAACACAAACTGGCTAGAATGGTGGTAGCTTATCTCTGAAAAGAAAGAGATGTCGGTTACGCTTATTCGCATAAAAGTTGATAACAAAGAGGTGTTGATGTTCAGATTGGTCAAGATCCAAACAACAACCTCACAAAGATATGAATCCCCCTGCGTTTTTATAGAGGTGGTACTCCTTTGTCATAATATGAAAGATGTATCTTGATTTCTCTTGGATTAGGGAGGATGCTAAACAACAAACCCCAAAATATTTATTACTTGGTTTTATATAAAATGGTTCTTGATAACTAGATCTCATCTATATGTGAAACAAATAACTTATTTACGATAAAAAGATTGAAGAAAGGCTTTAATATCAGGATAAATGTATACTCAACATCATTTATACAAACCTCTAAATCACATACAAGTAGAGGATGCATCCATATTGTCACAAGAAAAATAACGAAGTGGCTTTGATCAATTCAGAGAGCTTTAAATGAGTTCTACATTCAAAACTGAAAATAATTTGATGGGAATACTTCAAAAATCTCATGCTGAGAGATCCCAAGATCTTAGAAATCATTAAAGTAATACCTCGAAGTAGTTCTCTGTGGAGTTTTCATAAAGATATTCAACAATACAAAACATCTTAGCAAGACAATCGAGTAAATCTTCATAAATAAAGCTTGTCAAACAAAAAGACTAAATCTCCATGAATCAAATATACAATCCTTGCTTACATTTGGCAGTCACATATATGGTTGTAAATAATCCATGATCTTAAAGAGAAAATTCTTGAAAGAACACAAGGAAAAACACTCAAGAACTTAACCTTATGCTCAGTTAAAAAATACAAGCATAAATCCTTGAGAAAATGGTGTAGTCTAGAAGAAGAAGAATGGAGATCTTTGTTTGTTGTTCAGAGATCTGGTTGCATATTGATGGCTGGACCTTTTTCTATTATGATCTTTTGATTTCCCTCTAACCCTTTCTTTGATGATTATTCCTTCTTTTAAAACTGCTCACAATGCTTTCTAAAGTAGTTAGGGTTTTGGTCTTTCTAGGAACTTCCATGCAATTTTCTTATTGGAATAACCATTTTAGTTAATGCTTAATTGAAATCTCATTAATGACTTTGTATCATTGACATTTGTGCCTTGAAGTGGAGCCCATTTCGTTTTAAATAAAAGTTTTTAAATAAACTTTTATTTTCAAATTTTTTAATTGGCTGACTGTGTTTTAATTTTCTGAGCAAGATATTTGACCTTTCAACCATGGAAACTATTCTATATGAAATATTCATCATCCCATATTTCCAACGATTCCTCTTGAGCACAATTTGGAGTTCTGGATCTCATTATATAGGATCGTAAAGTTGAGGTTCCAAGTAGATTTATCAACAAACCATGAAAACATAGTTGACTGTTCTTTTAATTTATTTGAGAATTATGACCAATTTCTCCTCTTGAAACCCGTTCCATCATCTTTCTCATCGAATTACATTTCCAACAAGGTATAGTTTTATGAAAATGGAGGTTGGGAGCTTAATATATCATCTCAGGAAGTCGAAGACTCGACCAATGTCCATAAACTTCATGGATTAATCTTGGCCCTTTAAAAAAAATCCAAATTCCACATGCATTTTGGTATTTAAGAGTTAAGTGTTTATATAGTAAAACTTAACATACACTTCATGTGGAACATGCAGAGACTATGGAGATAATGAATTCTTGAACCTTAGGAAAAATAATGTATTAATAAACATTTTGATAGCCTAGTCAACATCTACTAAGTGCCCAATCAACGCCCAGTAAGCATTCTTGTCATCGCCCAATGAGCATTGAGTCATCACCCATTCATCGTCATGTGTCACAGTGTGATAGGTTGACATAGGATGCCACATGTCGTAATGTCATTAGTTGATACATGTCATAGTTTCATTGGCTGCCATGTGTCATGGTCTCATTGGATTCCATGTGTCATGGTCTCACTGGTTGCCATGTGTCATAACATGATTAGATTATAGTGTCATGGAATCAACTT
>JASDQU010098538.1:0-10047 GCA_032191745.1 Picea mariana | reverse complement strand
TTAAGTTCTACGTCTCTAAGACTCTTGCTAAAAAAAGCTATCGCCTGTTCAAAATTTTCTTCATTTTTCTGGAGGAGTACCGCGGCGATTGTGTGTTCGGAGGCGAATGAGAAAATAATAAAATATTTTAGAGAATCAGGACTTGTCAACACAGGTGCCTCGCTTATGAATTTATTGATGTGTGCAAACGCCACTTTGTCTTCTGCTGTCCATTTCACTTCATTGTTTTTCTTTAGCATATTTGTGATCAATTTCACGATTTCAACAAAATTCGGAATAAATATCCTCAAAAAAATTATTTTTCCTAAGAAGGACTGAATTTCTTTTACATTCCTAGGAATATTTATAGTATCTATAGCCTCAACTCTTTTAGGATCGATTTTAATACTTTCTCGAGACACAATATGGCCCAAGAGTTTACCTTCTTGCATGGTGAAGTGGGACTTTTTTGGATTCAAAGACAGACCAAACTTACAACATTTCTCAGACATCTTCTTGAGATGTACCAGATGATCGTCATCAAATTTAGAAAAAATAGTTAGATCATCATGACCACAAATTTATCCCTTTCGTCGATGAAAGCAATGTCCATAGCACATTGGAAAGTAGCGCCTGCATTCATTAGACCAAAAGGCATTTTATCATACATAAAAGTACCCCAAGGGGTAGTGAAATTTGTTTTCTCTTTATCTAGTTCATTTACGGCAATTTGATTATACCCAGAGAACCCGTCGATCATCGACATTCTATTTTCCCCAACTACCTTTTCTAAAACATGATCCACTTTGGGTAGAGAGTAGTTATCTTTGAGGGAGGACTTATTCAGATTCCTAAAATCGACACACAGTCTAATCTCCCCACTCTTCTTTCTAACCGGGACCAGGTTTTCTATCCAATCGGAATATCTCATAGGTACTATTATTTTTACATCCAAGAGCTTTTTAACTTCCTTTTCAACCACGGGCAATAGAATAGGGTTGATTTGTCTGAGTTTTTGTTGAAAGGGTTTGACACCAGGTTTTAGAGGTATCTTTTGTTCGATCACAGCGGTGTCGTAGGTTCTTAGCTCTTCGTAAGACCAAGAGAAAACATCTTTATACTGTCCGATCAAGTCTTTATACTTTATTTTTACCTTAGGAGGAAGGTACTTTGATATTTTTACCATCCTAAGTTCTTCTTTAGTCCCTACATCACAGTCTTCGACCTCCTCTGGTTGGGGTTGCAAGGTGGATTTAAAAGGTATGTCATTCTGGTTGAATAGTCTCTCCAGGGGGATCAGTCCTTTCGGAATCTGATTGTTCTTTAGAACCAGCATGCGATGATTTGCAGTAATTTCCTAGAACTCTTGAGGGTCCTCTCCTTCTTGCATGATCCATATGTGATCGTTTTGATTCTCTTGATCAATGTGAGTTTCAGAGAAGTCACCCACTACTTCAAGGAATTTCTTGATCTGTTCATAATCCTCGAAAACCTGCCAGTGTTGTATGTTGTTCTGGATGGATGGTCTATTCCTTACCTCTATGTGGTATTTTAATTTAAAATTTGTAGGGGGGAGAAAAAGTCGAGGTTTCCTTAGCTAACGAATCGGCCTGCAAATTTTTGGCACATGGGATGAAGTGGATATTTACAAAAGAGAATAAATTTTCCATTAGATCCTAGGCACAATTTCTGTACAATCTCAATCTCGGGTGCTTGGCCTGGTATTGTTGATTTATCTGTTTGACTATCAACTCTGCATCTCCATATACTTCTAGGTTCTTTATGTTCAGCTTCCTGGCAGCTTCCAATCCTAATATTAAGGCTTCATATTCACATACATTGTTGGTGTAGTCTATATCCCATTGAAGCCTGTAAGAGAAGGGGACAAAAAATTTATTTTCAGGTGCCACAAAAAGTACCCCTGCACCTGCTCCTTCACATGATAGGGCACCATCAAAAAAAATTTTCTAGATCCCAGTGCTATGCATATTTTTTGATTCTTTCTCATCTATGTAATTTTCTTCTATGCAGCTATCTATACCATCATCAAAAGACAAAATACAATTTCACAGATCTTGATTAGCAATGTAAATAGGAAAATTGTTAGGATTTTGAGGATCCCTCACTGTATAGGCTAACCTCGTTTCCCTGTATAATCGAGTGAGTTGTCCACCAAACATAGGAATTGTGGCATAAGTCATGTCCAATTGGAGGGACCCCCCAAGTTTGGCTCCCCACGACCTTGATAGCAGTAAGCCATACTTTGGGAGGATATCAGTAATAACTACATCCATCAAAATGATTTTGACTGGGACCTGTGCAAGGGTGACTACTAAATCTTTTATCATACCCATGCACTTAACTCTTCTCGAATCAAAAGAGTAGAGATCTTTGTAAGGCCTGGTGATCTCGAGGCCTAGTCTATCCATAATATTTTTGGGCATCACATTATGTGAAGCTCTAGAGTCTAGCATGCAGTTATGCAGCATTCGATCATGCACATTTAGGGTGATATAGAAAGGAGTGACGGTGTCTCTGGAACCCTCGAAATGTGGGCCAAAAGTGATATTGGGCTTATCATATTCCAAGTTTATCACATTGGATTGACTTTATTGATCTGAACAACCTATCACTTTGGTTATGTGCTTACGATATGCAGGATTCTTTGCTAATTCAACCAGATGGATCGGTATTTTGATCCTATTTATCTCATTTTCAAAACTAAAACCGCCACTACCTTTGTCTGATTCTCTGGTTGAAACCTCGGATTCTTTCTTCTCCAACTTATTCGTCTAAGATGATTTATTACTCATGAGTTTATTTACCAGTGTGGGTGTCTCAGCTGTCTTGATTTCCCTTGTTTGGGTCTCAACCTCCTTCATTTTAGGATCCAACAAGTCTGCCCCTTTTATTTTGTTAGTAGAAGTTTCAGTCTCTTTTGGGGATGGTACGTATACTTCACCTCTAGGGAGAATTTTCTTGGGTTGAGGAATCAACGCAGGTTTGTTTTTAGATCTCAGGTTATACCTAGGTTGGATCTCAGCCATTACAGAATTGGTCGTTTCTTGACATATAGAAAAATCAATATTATTTATATCATCATCTTCATTTGATGGTTGTTGTGTGTTTAAAGAATTCTCATAATCTTCTTTAGTTACATAAGGCTGAGTGCAATTGTCACCCAAATTTGTCGCATATTCTTCCAGACCCTCAAAATCTTCCAGGTCATTACCTCCTATAAAATTTTCATTTTTTAAAGGGGTTTGAATTTTTTGATCTTCATTTTTAGTCTGTCTTTGTTGATTTTGAATATTGGGGTTTCTCCTGAATTCCCTTTTAACGAAAAGATCGGCCTTAGATTGATCCAGCTCCATCCTGGAAATTTTATTTGACAATTCCTTAATTATCCTAGCCATGACATCCATTTTGTCATCTGTGGATCTATTAGACCCTGAGGGTTCGGCTTGTTCCCTGAAATGTCTGGTTTCTCAGTTTCACGTTTCTACCTTAGCTTTCAACTTGCCAAAAGCCATCATGTTAGATTCTATTTCCACAACATCATCCTGCATTTCCCTTCTTTCTCTTAAGAGGAGGGTGAAATCAAGTTCAAAATCTCCCACGAAGGTTACCTTGGCTGCAGGTTGGGATGGTTTAACTTTGGCTAGGATTTTATTATACAGCTTATTAAATCTTTGAATAAATTCCATAACTATTTCCGAATTCTTTTTCTTTAAAGATCTGAACTCGGTCAAATAATACAAGTGGTCTTTCCTTTCGCCCCATTGTCTAAGGAAGGCGTCTTCCAGGGCATCGTAGGATAATACCGATCCTACGTGTAAGATTTAAAACCAGGTTCGTACCTGTCCTTTGAAATTTTGAGCCTCGAATACACGTCTTCGTGCTCGAGACCTAGGATATCCCTGAACTGATCAAAAAAGTTTATATGTTCGGCTGTGGTCAAGTCTCCTTCTCCTGTAAACTTAGGTAGGTTTTTTATATAATTTTCAAGAAGGTCATGAAGAAGGACAGGTAGAACCAAAGGCACATATCTTGCAGCCACTTTAGCGAAAACTCTGGGAGGGGGAAGAGGCATTTGGCCTCCTACCCCTCCTCCTAGAGCCCCACCACCTCCTAAAACTCCTCCACCTTCGAAAACCCCTCCACCTCCTCCTCCGGAAACTGCCATCGGTACTACTAGGTAGGGAAATGGTGTATTGTATAGAGGGTTCTGAAACACTAAAAGTGAATCTTTAGCTTCTTTGTGAGACAAGAAAACCAAAGACGGGTGATAAGTGATGCGAGGACTTGGCTCTTCAAATTTGCAAGAAATGTTATCAGGGGAACCCACGAGTGTGTAATCTGAGTGTAAGGTATACTCTCTGAGATCTGGTGAGGTCGTGAGATTTAACTAAAAAGTTGGTGGAATATCGATCTCTAATAAATCCACTGTAGGGATTTTACCTCTGTATACGTTAGAGGTTATCGAATGGGTTTCGCTTTTAGTCTCAGAGAGAGCTAAAATTGGATTGATGGTTTTGGGAGGGGAACTGTGTGGAGTTGAAGGTTCAAACAAACTCTTTATATTGGGTTGTGGATACTTAAGCTGGTAGACTGCAGTAGTTGGCTTAAGGGAACCTCTAGTTTTCATTATTTTTTCGGGATCGGAAAAAGGCGTGGTCTGTTTTCCCTCTGGGTTTTGTCTGGTATTCCTTCAACCAGATGCTAGTTTATTTAAACATGGAGTCCCCAAGTGAAATATAATAAAATCCTTTAAAGGGTGTTCACTCTTTGATCATGATCAAAGGGTGAAACTTGCAAAAATGTCGTTCTTCCCAAGGAAAAGGTTTCATAACTTTGTTCCCGGCAATGGCGCCAAAAAGATGTTATTCCATAGTTTGTACTTAAGGCTTAAAAAGTACAGTGTCTAGGCATCCAAAAGTGAGTAAAGGATAAAGAAGGGGGAAAGCATCAACCTTCGAGAAAGGAAGCTAAGGCTAATTTCCAGGTTGTCGTTGTCTAGCCTCCCACTGTTGTTGGATGATTATATCTCGTTCAATCATAGCCCATGAACGCTCAAGTTCTACCCGGGTAGTGGTTGTTTTAAGAATAGTATCGAAAAGGTTCAAAGCGATATGTGTTTGGTCTGACAAACTGGGTTCAATGTTAGGCTATCTTACAACGGGGACAGTCATAGAGGAACAGTAAAATTAAAGGAAAGTTTCAAAGTTTTAGATGTTGTCTCAATTCGATCGTATAAAAGAGAACTATCTGATTTAGTGTTAAAGATAAATTACAAACCACTGGCCTTTTCCCATAACTGTGTTATCTATTAAATAATTGGCGTGTGTGAAAATGTGAGAAAAACATAAAGTTGTTTATAATACGAGGCTCCTATCAAGGAAGAATCTCGCCCTGTAAATAGAAGAAGAAAAATATGAGCAGAAATCTGACGAATGTATAAAATATGAAAATCTAAAGAGTCCACAGGTCTTGTACCTATTGATAGCCGATACAGAGGAAAAACTGTAAACTATATAGACAATTAAAAATCAATTACCACAGTAGAGATTTCACTAAATTACAGTAAAACATTCATCAAACATATATGTACGAAATGAAATTGAACATGAAATCGGAGAAGAAACAAACTCATAACACAGTCTTGATGGAATCAGGAGTCTTCGGATTGCTTTGTATTAATATTCAAAAAAAGAGAGAGTCTCTATTACAATCGACCAAAATAGGTCCAACCCCTTTTTCTTCTTCAAAATTTATATTTATACAAATTTCTATATGTTGGAATCTCAATCGTTCCAGAGGTTTTCGGTTACGACAAAGGAGTTTAAATGTTTCAATTCTTTATCTCTGTCCTCATTAGGTACCAGAAACATGTCTCTTTGCATGCTTTCTGCAACTGACACACTTCTCCAGTAGCTGGGATATCAACTTAGAAGGTTCTTCTTGATTATTGGCTTCGAAAGTGTAACAATCCTTCACCAATTGTGGCAACTTTCCTTCCACCTGTTGGTCTTTGGCGTTGATAGAACATAATTGTACACTCGGTTTAATTAGCCATTTATCTATTTGGACTATGTCCATCTGGGTTATTTGTGATATTTCAACCAATTCTCTTTCTTCATTTTCCTTGATCTTGAGCAGATGCTTGGTTGTATTGATCTGGCCCAGTATTTCAGTGTTGCTTTCATCATTGGAACCCAACCAACTCCCATCTAGAAAACTGAAGGTTTCTTCACAAAATTTTCTTACCTCTTTAGTTTGTTGTCTACCTTTGGATATATTACGCTCCCACTCTTTCAACAAGATGTTACCTCGGGTCTTCTCCGAGATAGAAAACCTGGAACTATTGCCTGTTTCCCTTCTCGTCGTGGCTATAATAGCCTCCTGGAAAGCAACCCGAGCTACCCCAACACCTTTTTCTCTGAGAGTGAGGTTTTCCACTACTCGATCAATGAGTTGGTAGTTGTTTTGAATCATTTCCACCTTAGCGAGTAGACCTTGTTGAGTTGTCGACACTCATTTTCTGATTTCTATAGCTTGGGATTGAAATATCCCGATATCGATTACTTGGCTTTCAATGAAGTCTAATTTGGCTTGCAGTTGCTCTATCAATTCTCCTTGCTGGCCTATCTATATCTAACTTGTCTAAGCCATTAGCTATGTCTGTTTGAGATCGGCTTTGATCCGCTCGATTTCCTTTTGATCAGCTACTCTAGCTTGTTCTAAACTTGTATTCGCCTAATCTTTGGCAGCGGCCTCTATTGTAGCTAGTTTAGCCTCTAATGTTTTGCTCAAACGATTTTTTCACTTCAGCTGATCCTTTAGGGTCTCGATTGAATACTGGTTGGCTGTAGAAAAATCTCCTAATGTTCCTGCTATTTGAGTTGCAAATTCCTCATTTTTCATAGCTCTCCCATCAGTTAAAATTTTAAATTTCTTTGATACTGTACCTGCCTCTTGGTAAAGTTCTTGTTTCATGACAACCTTTCTCTTCTTATTGAAGAAGAATTCATTCAAAAGTATCTCTTCCACTGTTATGGGCATTAATTCTTCGCCGAAAACCCATCCTGCATCTGGGACCCCCTTCGTGGACTGTAGGGGGGTAATAGAAACGATGGGATTGTCGACCTACTTAGATGATTTCCCTGGAGTAACAACCGAGGTTGGATCACTTGGAGGATTGGAAGTATCAGCTTTCTATTTTGGGCCCCCAGTTTTCTCTTTCTTGTCCTGGTGTTCTTATTGGCTGGGTGCTGAATCTTTGGATCCTTCTGCTTCTGTTTGTTGCACCTCTATGGTCATTGGATTCTCACCCCGTAATATTGGGGGAAGGCAGCTCCGCCTATGTTCTTGGAATTTAAAAACATCGGTCCTCTCTTTGGGCGATAGGGCTTGTATCTAAGCCAAAACCTTGGCATAAGATCTCGCGCCTCGGAAAATGTCATCATGAGGCAAATTCTCGTGCTCAAATATTTTAAGGCCACAACTAGCCAAGTGATTACTCACGACCCTGTGTGGGTCATGTTTCTTGAATTCAATGTGGACCAATTTTATATCTTCTAAGGCTACTACCTCGGCCTTTGCATGCCCGAAATCTAATAAAGAATAGGTATTTAAATGAATGGGGAAAGGTGGCCATGCCTTCTTTGAAAATCCCTTAATCTCTTTGCTTATGACACCAATCATGGTTTGTCTGGTGATATGGAGACAAGCTAGCCTATTGGGTATAAATAATGGTAGAGCATGCGAAGGGACAAAAGCGTTGAAAACCCTGATGTACGAAAAATTCTTCCTCCACGTACCAGTCGACCACACTGCTCAAATTGGCTGTGATGCCATCTAATATCCTGTGCGGTGGATTACCAAAGATGGTGACATGCATCGGTACCATTACCCAATTGAAAATTTCATATATAAAATCTGAGGCCTTATCCTCCCAAAGATTTTAATGGTAGACATGGATAGGCTCATCATCCGATGGAGCCCAGCTTCAGCTCATTAAGGGAAAAGGCATCATGAAACACACTGCATCCATGATGTATGCAGACATAAAAAATGAAGCAGCCTTCCCGCTTTCCCTCTGTGTCCTATATTCTGTAATTCGACTGGTTAAACTATCTGACAACAGTTTGGCCCAGTTGAAAGAACAACCCTCCATGACTATATGCATCAGAGGCACCCATGGGAGGAAAAAATGTGTGGTGTATTCCCTCCCATACAATCTACAGGTCATCATTGCTATGTAGTTGAACTGTGGTTCCAAAGAAGATATGTAATAAACTCCGTTACTATCTTCCCTGAACTTTGCAGGGTGTGAAACCCAATCCTTGATCAAATCAGATAATCTTTTTCCGTATTGCTTGCATTCCTTTTGTTTAAAATTCATCAAAAATTTGGCATTGTAAGTGAAGGTTGACGTGGATGACAACTTGTACATCGCGTGTAAGCTTTATAGTCTAAAGGTCCCAACAGTGACCCTCTGCTCGCTAATGATGGTTCTGGTCGGGATATCTACATGATATAGCACCCATCGGATCATGTCATAGTAAGGGAGAAGACGTGGCCTGGCTGCTACTTTATGCATCTCTTCTTGGACGATGATCTTGTATTTGGTGGTCAAGTCGTCTTTCTCATTATCACTGGAATCATCTGAACAGTTCACCAAATCGGATTGCAGAACCTCGGAGATATATGACCAGGTTCTGATAGAATAAATGCTTCGGGGTGAGGTATCAGAAACATTATCCGAGCCTTGCCCTAAACTCTCAGCACTTGCCTTGGACACTTTTTGTGGGGCCATGACGGGGGATTCTGATTTATCTCTCCTGTGGTAAAAATATGTATACATACAAAAATCAGTTTGTTGAGGAAATCTTCTCTACGTAAAATAAAAATGAGCTTTGTGACACTGAAGAAAAAGATCTATATCTTTGACCATTTAAAACCTTGACGTCCTTATGAACAGAATGGTCAAATCATTTTTAGAGACAGATTTAGCAATAAAAACCATATCCTTACTTGTCGCTCTGCCTCATTTCCAATAAATGCCATAAATTTCCAACGGTTCGTGACACAAGTTGGTGCAAGGAAAATTCAAATTTACCTCGTAGACTATGCATATTATTATTTGCATTAAACATTGATTAAGCTAGCTTAGCTTCTTTAATTAGGCTTTCTTAAACTTTAATCAACCTTTTAGCGTTCACCGTATCGGGAGTGTTTACTCTAACCTTTTCAACCTCTAAAAACCGAGATCACAATGATTATATTTAGTTAAGCAAGAATGTAAACAGGATTAAATTTTTAATTAATCATGTTTTAATTTATATTGCGACTTCACGATTCGAGGCTTCAAAGGTATAGTTTCTAGGAGGAGCATATGCTGAGTCGCGAACCCCGAGATAGCGAAGATGTGATCTATTTAAACCAGAAGGTAAACCGGATTAAGTGTTTTAATTAATTAATACTTAAGCAATATCGGGACTTCGTGACTCGGTGGCTTCGAAAGTATAGTTTCCGGGAGGTGCGTATGTCGAGTCGCGAAGTCCCGACAGATTTTAACCATGGTAAAAAAAAACTAGTCACCCTTGACACTAACCTGGGTTACTTATGTGAAAGTCTTGCGGCTTCGCCTATATGAGTTATGACGGTAAATTTTTTGGAGAGAGTGAATGCCGAGACTCGAAATCCCGACAGCAGTTGACTGGGGTTTAAGGAATTTTACTCTCAGCTTTAACCTGAGGTAAGCTTTTAAAAACTTTTCACGACTTCGCACATCAGGGCTTGTAAATCTTGTGACTTGTAACTCCAGAAGCGTGATATCCCGAGGTACAAAAAGTAAAAATTCTCGTTTAACGATAAAAGGTGGTGACTTATGAAACATAACATCCTTCGCTATTTCTCCTGTCAGGACTACTGATATTTTTAGTTGGTAAATGTCAAAAAGAGAAAGAGAACTTAAGGACCAACATTTGACTTTAAAAAATATATTTAATGTTAAGCCCTAATATTGGCTCATTACCCCTTAATTGGGGCATATTATATTAGTAA
>JASDQU010098537.1:6722-20228 GCA_032191745.1 Picea mariana | reverse complement strand
AGGGATTTCACCATAAGGGGACCACTTTGGAGTTCATCCATTTGTACACCTTATCAATCATGATAAGACAATAATGAATCATCTATACATTTTTCCAACAATGCATCATATACCAATGGAACCACATCGATCCATCTCCATCATGTATCAATGACAACTCATTGATCCATCTTCATTTATGGATTCTCATCAAGGACAATACATATTATATTACATCAATCATCAATCAATCATTTGACATCAATCAATCATTTAACATCAATCAATGACATCAATCAATCAAACCATTGGCATCAATAACAACATGATCCAACACTAAGTGTTAAGCCTAGTGGGCTTCAGCCTTGGGAATAATATTTTAATATTATTTCAAAAATTCATGAGCATTTCATGTTTTATCCTAAGTTCCTAACCATGAGGAAGGGATGCGTGCTGGTGGAACGCATGCAGTTCCCAGGGCGATAAGTGTCAACCTTGGTGCATGTGAATAAAACGGTCGGGGTGAGTTGTGAGAGGGGCCTCTGCTCTCATTCGATCAGACGGCCTGAGCGTGTACGAGCTCTGAGCAGTACGACGGACCCAAGTTCTGTAGAGAACCTTCGTGCATCTATGTGATCCTGAAAGCCTGTGTCTGGCTCTGAGAAAACCCGTGTATACCTTCGTATTGAACCAAAAGCCTATGATTGATTTCGAAAGAGCCAGATTCACCTCTGTTCTGAACTGAAAATCCTGTGTGGTGTCTGGGAATCCGTGTGCATCCTCTATCCGAAATGGAACTTGTGTGTGAAGCCTATATCCCGAAGCCGTGACCATGAGACCATTTTTCCATTTCTGAACCCATTTTGAGGAAGTCGGTGTCTGTATTTCCGTGGGTAATTGCAGTTGCACAGTGCGGGACTGCGTATGGCTTGTGACCAGTTGTGAAACACTCTCTCCAGGCGAGAGGGGTGTTTGAGGTTGGATGAATAGGTGGTTTGGCCTGTGAGCGTCTCTCTCTAGGTGAGAGAGTGCGTAGAGGAAGGAGAGGACTCTTGGAATGAACCTTGTAGCTGCCACAGAGCCCGGAGACTTTTGGTCTGATCTGTTGCTGTAACCCAAGGCAAGGGAGGTTAGCAGCCGAAGGACTGTCCAGGTGACAGAGAAGGTGTATACTCCTGGGGTGGAACAGGCATGTGGGGAATGAGGTTCTGTGGGCAGTGAGCGTGAGTGGTTCTTGGAAGAGAATTCCTTCTTTGTGACTGTGTGTTTTCCCTATAACCTCAACCTAGCCTAGGATTCCTTGCCTTGGGGTGGAGCTTAGTCCCAGCTCGGGGGTGACCTACTACTGAGCTGATGAGCAGTGCGGTCTAAGGCTGGGAGGTTCGTGGAAGGCCTGTACCTGGTTGGTGGAATTACCTCAGTTTCAAGATAAGTATTAGCTTATGTTAAATGTTATGTTTTGCATGCCTGTGATGCTTATATTTTATCATGTATTCTGTTGTGCAGATGAATTATGGTTAATGCCACTCTTAAAATTATGATAGCGATAATTTATATGACTTACTCTGAGTTTAAATGTGTTTCATTTGCTTAAATGCATGTTGTTTTATAATCCAGAGTGGGTGTTATATTTCCGCAAAGTTTGTTAACCGAAAAAGTGGTGTTACATCTACCCCCCTTACCTCTAATTTTTTTCATTCCACGTCCTCTTTTTCTTCCTTCTCATCTAGAAGAGTCATGTGATCAACTCTTCTATTTCTGAGCAAGGCACATGGTCTCTCCCATGGAAAGAGTTGACTTATTTCAAAAGGCTTCTCACATTCTACAAATTTCTCCACCAACTTGTCCAATGTGATGGATTTCATTTGACCATTAGCTTGTAGAGATTCAAGGTAGTGAGAATATGTAGGGTAGAGCGCCTTAATGAATGTTGTGAGAGGGAGGTTTATATTCACCCTAGTGTCATCAATGTCATGCATTATGGATTTGATTTCAGAAGTTAAAGCCATAGGGTCATCATTCTTCAACTCTAGGTTGAAGAGCTTCACTATTAGTTGTATGAGTTCCAATTCTAAGTCTGTGTGATACAAGTCATTTAATCTCTTCAAAGTACTATAGGAGTGGTTAATAGAAGCAATATGATGACTCACTTCTTCGCTTACTATCAAGAAATCAGAACATATGCTTTCTAGTCCTTCTAATTCCTCTTCCGCAGTAGTTGATTCAACTTCTTCTTCATTGATAGCTTCACATATGTCATTCCACAATTCATTCAATATCAATGTGCTTTTGATATTTTTATACCATTTTCTATAGTTCTCTTTACCAGTGAGCACCACTTCAAGTGTGGAAATGAGAGAATGCATCTTCTGAAAGAACTTTTTACTACTGGGAAAAAACTAAGAATGCCACTATATTGTTCTTTGTTGAAATACAATCAAGACTGTACGCAAGGAATTGAGATCAAATGGAAATATGCATCAAAATATGCAAGAGAACCTCTAAACTCGAAAACCGTCGCCTTCTTGTTGACTCGACTCGGATGCAATAGATATGAGAACCTCTAAACTTGAGATCCGCCCAGTAATGATGAGGTCAAAAGCTATCGCCTACACAGGAGAAAGTTGTTGTGTTCAAGCTTCCCTCACCTTGGAACAATGACGCAAGCTCCTAAATTAGTGGTTCTGGGCAGTATTTGGGTTCCACCAGAGTATGCGGCCCACCATGGTAATGCGGATCCCGAACTTTACACTACTTAGGGTTTTTTTTTATGCTCTTCAACACCACTACGCAAAGTTCTTCGATACTTGCACATTTTCTTGGATGCATATGTTTGTCTACAATGGCACCCACGTTGTCTGATACCAATGCTTGTCTATAATGGAACAGTTTAGGGGCGTGAGCATGGAACACTCGAGGGGCATGAGCCTGAACAGTCGAGCGAATTAGGGTTTTACTTACCCGGTGGAGAGAACACAGACTGGTGGAGCGAATTAGGGTTTCCTGTACATGGTGGAGCGAACGCAGACTAAAACGAGGGGTATGACTAACTGGAACGCAAACTGGTAGAAGAAATGACTGGAACAAATAAATTAGTGTGGCGTTCTGTGCAAGGAGACAGTGAAACGCAGACTGGAATGACCATGGAAGAACTAGGACGCAGATAGACTCGAAGAGAGATAGAGAATCGACTAGAGAAGGAAGAGGCACTGGCGTGTAGAGAGGATGTGTTTTTTGTTTGCAAGAGAAAAGGAAACGCCAAGGGATCAAATCATGGAGTTATTGTGTGTTATTATACCACTATCAGGTCAGATGTGTTAGAATTGTTAATAGGGAAAACACATTTTACAATATGATAAATAACAATCACATATAAACATAGGGATTTCAAGTGGTTCACTTAAATGTTGAGCTATGTCTATCAAGTATAGGTATCCGTTGTCTTATTGTTCAGATCGTGGAGATTATATCAGATTTGTAAGCCTTTCACACACTCAGTTTCTCACAGTCATTTTGCCTATTTGATCTATTTGGTTGTAACCAACGCACAATAATAAGATCCAAATCTATCTTTTCAGGAATTCGTTGTCATCAAATCCTAACAAGATGTGGCATATAAAACATAACTCCACACTTGATTATTCTGTTACCATAAAGCTCAATAAATATACAATGGATGATGATTAGTCTTGATCTTAGTCTTCTTTAATAGATTCTTTAATAGATTGATTCCTCCTATCACATATGACTCTTCATATTTCTCTTAATAATATTTATAATAATATTCATACAAGTTACATGAACTTATAAACTTACTATACTTGCATTATGAAAATAATAATTCTATGTATATTTAAAATCAATTCACTATCAATCTTTCACTATGAGTTGATTAAATACCATGCTCGTAAGGCACATTTTATAAAATTACCCACTACATGTTATCATAATAGATTTAGATTTACCAAAGTCATATGATATTTGTTTTAGGAATATCTTGGACTATACATTTGGAGGATTTATAAGTAATGATGGCACTTACATAATCATTTCTTACCAAAATGATATGATCCAAACACATAGGTATCCAATATACTCTTTCCAAAATAGAAATACGGGAAACCTTAGAAGAATTCCATGTATGGGAGAGTCAATTAGTCTTGTCATAGTAGAAATATGGAAAACGTGATGAATTCCATGTATGGGATAGAAGTATTGATATGTTGTGAATGATTTGGTTAATGAAAAACAATTTCTATTAAAAATTATAAACAAAATTAAATTATGGTCATTCCTTAATAAAGAAAATTATGGTCATTTAATTGGATGGTGGTAATTCTTATATTATTAGTGAAAAACTTATTTTGTTTTTTGTTAAAGAAAAATTTTACCATTTTATTTTTATTTGTAACGTTTGCTAAAAAGATAATAAAAAAATATGACAAAATATGAAGAATTGCTATAAGTGTATGTTTACTCGAACATACAAAATAAAAGAAATTTCAAAAAAATAATTTATGAATCTCAACAATAATGGAATTAGATCTCGGTTATCTTGTTCAAAAAATACAAGTTTTTTCTCTACTTCAGATTTGTTGAGTTCACATGAAACGTAGAGCAAGCACATAGCACACGACAAAGAATATACAAAGATTAGAAAGAATATCAAACTAGGAATAACAATAGAAAAAACAAAATATTAACTCTGTAAAAATAAATATAAAAAGGGTGTATTTCGAGTTTATACCTCTACATCTAGCAAAAATGATCATATCTTAGAAAAACAGAAGCAGTTTTTAGTGAAATGAAAAGCATTTCAAACTAAAAGAAGTGATTTGGATGCAATGGAATAGAGGGAAACAGGTCAAAGTGGCCACTTGAGGCAATATATTAATTCAAAAAAAAAATATTTTACAAGAGAGTTTCTCACAATCGATCATCAACAAATGACCCTCCATGCTCTTTAAATAGAGATGATTGACCTCCATGCTCTTTAAATAGAGATGATTAACCAATCATGTATTAAGCCACAGATCAATATAGTCATTAAGATTAAGAAGAATATGACTCGTCTGATCACTTTATGCATAGAAAATATCTGACCATCAGATTGCATAACTATAAATGCATACTAAAGAAACACATTTTTACTTAAAAATATAAGTTGAATTTAACTAAATCCTAAGTATCTAAATATCCTAACAAAATAAAACGGTGACAGAGTAAGAATTCATAACAAATTCATAACAAGAAAATAGAACTGCAAAGTAAAATGTTCAATATAATCATGGCCGACCCAAGCAAGTTAGAAAATCCAAAATATTTTCAAATAAGAAAACCCCAAAATTTAATATACTATGCATATAGCGTTTTGATTGACTAGATAATCGATGAAAGTTTTGTTTATTATCAGTCATCGGGTTCTATAGCTTAATTGGTTAGAGCGTTGGTCTTATGTAAAGCTAGAAAGCAAGTTGAAGGTCAGATCCCACATAAACCATGCTAATATCCCAAAAAGAGAAAAACGCAAAATGATATGAATGTCTTTTCAAGGAACATAATAATGAAACTATATAGAGATAAATGTGAAAGAACATAATAATGAAACTATGTAGAGATAGCAGATCCCACATAAACCATGCTAATATCCCAAAAAGAGAAAAACACAAAATGATATGAACATCCTTTCAAGGAACATAATAATGAAATTGTATAGAGATAAATGTGAAAGAACATAATAATGAAACTATATAGAGATAGCAAATCCCACATAAACCATGCTAATATCCCAAAAAGAGAAAAAYACAAAATGATATGAATGTCYTTTCAARGARCATAATAATGAAACTATATAGAGATAAATGTGAAAGAACATAATAATGTTGATCTTATCATTATTATATTTTTCTATGGAACTATRTAGAGATGAATATGGGATCAAATTCTTTTGACTTCATTATTATAATTATATTCGCTTATACAAACAATTGAATTTTTTTCCTATATCTAGCAGATCCCACATAAACCATGCTAATATCCCAAAAAGAGAAAAACACAAAATGATATGAATGTCCTTTCAAGGAACATAATAATGAAACTGTATAGAGATAAATGTGAAAGAACATAATAATGAAACTATATAGAGATAGCAGATTCCACATAAACCATGCTAATATCCCAAAAAGAGAAAAACACAAAATGATATGAATGTCCTTTCAAGGAACATAATAATGAAACTATATAGAGATAAATGTGAAAGAACATAATAATGAAACTATATAGAGATAGCAAATCCCACATAAACCATGCTAATATCCCAAAAAGAGAAAAATACAAAATGATATGAATGTCCTTTCAAAGAGCATAATAATGAAACTATATAGAGATAAATGTGAAAGAACATAATAATGTTGATCTTATCATTATTATATTTTTCTATGGAGCTATATAGAAATGAATATGGAATCAATTTCTTTTGAATTCATAAAATGATAAAAAAATATTTTTTTTATTTTTAAAATAAAATATTTTATATTATTTTAAAAATAAAATATTATATGTTATTTTAAATATTATTATTTCATAGATGTGATTAAGTTTGATTATCTTAGAATCCATTTAATATATTTAATTTCATTTATGGGAGGTTGATTTAATAAAGGGTGATTGCAATTCTTTTTATTGCTTTAACTACTCACCTTTTGCTTGAGCATGTTCGTGCATTTTTTGTGTTATAATGCACATGCATTCTAAAGCACGTATGCACTCCTATTACAACATATCAAAAACTCCTAATATGCCCATATCCCTACTTGAAGGACAAAGATCCCCTTGAGAGGTCATATGATAGTTTGAGGTGTCACTAGTGAGCCTTAGCCCTAAAAGTTGCCTAAAACCTCGAGAGGTTGGGTGTGGTGGTTTGAGGTGTCATGTTTGACCTTGGATGCCTAGTTCAGGTTTCTACTTCAGCTTGGGCTTGGGTTTCCCCCCTAATGTCAAGGGATTTAGGATGTCGTTTCCCTTCTATACCACGACTATGGTCAAGACCCCCATACCCAACTGTGTTGCGTGAAACAACTTAATGGCACCCATATCCCATTACAATGACCCCCTAGTGAGTCTCATTTCACCATGTCTAGGTTTTATTCATGGAACTTAAGTTCAAGAGGTTTCAATTAGGGCTTGAGGTCCTTTTTTCCCCCTTGACCATGTTTAGGCATCTAGACTGACTTCTTATGCACAAAACCTACTCACCACACTCGTATCCCACTCAAATGCCTACAAAAGAACCCTACAAATGACTCATGTGTTGGTTCAAGGACTTGTTCAAGGCTCTTAAGCCCAAGAAGATTAAACAATAACCTAAGGCACTTATTTTCCTACCCCTACCATGTTCAAGGCCTTGCAACCCATCCTTGGTGTGCAAAATCTCCTAAAGGCATCAATATCTAGTTTTGATTCCAAAGACCCCTAGAGAGGGTTTGTGTTGTGGTTGTAGGTGTGTTTATGGTGATTGAGACCGAGAAACAGAGTTTAGCACCTAAGGCCCAATAATTTTCCTCTCCTAACCTTATCACAAGGTTCATTCAAGGCTTAAACTGTTTATCCCCCCCCCCCTACCATGTATTGACCTCAAATCCCATTTCTAGTGCACATATCCTACTCATGGCACTCTTATCCCACTCATATGATAAAGAACACTAACCATAGCCCCAAGAATGATTTGCGGTGTGGGCCTAAGACATTCTCACTCAAGGCATGTGTTGTTGTTTAATCATGGCATTTGTATCCCTCTAGTAAGCCAGAGATACCATATAAGGTTCCTGTGTGGTCGTTCAAGGACATGTTCAACACTATAGTTATGGAATATTTGTGGGTAGTAGGCGTCCTTCATGGCTATTGAGCCTCATAAGCGTCATTTAGGCCACAAGGCCCATTATTCTCCTCATGTGACCTTAGTTAGACCTTTAGACACATTCTTTGTGCACAAGTAAGCTTAGTCACAATAGAATGTGTGCATTGTAGGATTGCACACGAGCTTTAGAACATGTGTGCACTCTCGAAGGCACACACGCTCTATAATAAGTATATGCTCTAAAGTGCATGTGTATTTCCTGCATTCAATTTTTTTTGCATAGGATTGACAACTTTAACTTACCTGTTTGCTAACTTAGTTTCTTCAAACTTAGGTTCGAAATGACAAACCTAGTGGTTTGGACTACAAATACATCAACACCAACATTTTTTTGAATGGCTCTCAATATCTTTATTTTTCACATTATTTTTGTATAGACTACACAAATCCATCATTGATGGAACTACACACATATAGAGTCAATTATGCAAATTCCAAATATATAATTTTAAAAAATCAATATTATTTAGTATTTTTAATATCATAATCTTAAAATACATACATCTTTTATTAGTTCCGTAACTTTTTATTACCTTAACCATTTTTGAAAAAAAAATATATATTACGATAATACAAATTTAGTTATAAATATATATATATATTGAAAAAATATTTCACAACCATACACAAATTTTAAAAATAAAGTTTATGAAGAGTTATCCTCCCCACTACTTTCTATTTCCCTTGATAACATGTCTGTGAAAGTTTTCCAACTTCATAAACTAAATTGGTTTAAACCTAAATGACCCTAATTTGAACTTACATAAACCTCCCCACCAATTATCAATTTCCATAGATTGTAAAAAAAAAAATACTTGCACTCACACTAAACATTTACCTTTCACTTCAATTGCAAGAATCAAAATGAATGAATATTCTCTCCTTAATCCAATGATGTTTTCTTAAAAAAATAAATAATAAATTTTAATTACCAAAAAAATATTAATTACATTGAGCGTTTAACATTCTCCTTTCTCACCGCGAGGCAACAATTCAAATCATGCCATTTCTAATGTTCTCTCTTTCAAAACCTGCCATTAATATTCTCTTTCAAAACCTGTCATTTCTAGTGTTCTCTCTTTTTACAGTCCTCGAAAGTCATAAGAAAGACTAAAAATGTGATGAATGCTTTACAGACGCGTGTATACAATTAAAAAATTTACAAAGCTCACCACTCTTAAATTTACAATAAATTTAATAGGAAGAATCAATTTGCCATTTGGATAGTAGTAACAGGGGCATTGACAATGGCAGTGTGGCGTTTCGTCCTCCAACGCCGACGGCCAAGGAGGAGCCAGGAGACTCTGCCCCCAGGGACTGTAGGATTGCCCCTTCTCGGAGAGATTTTCTCATTTTATTTTCGAACGAAGGAATTCATAGAGGAGCGACGTGAAATGTAAGCACCTCATGCTGTTCATTACTGTTTTAAGGATTGCCTTTTAGCCAAGTAAGCGTAAGTAAGTGTAACAGACCCAGCCTTAATATGCCCCTTGAAGTTGCAAAGCTCAAGGTTGCTGATCTGACTTCAAGCAAATGTTTGAATTATCTTATTAATCTTTTTCGTTTTCTTTTATACATATAAAGGTGATCGTATTCAAGTGATTCGTTTCCTTTTATACATACAAAGGTTTAGTGCGCAAGTGAAGTATCTTATTAACGTTTTTCGTTTCTTTTTTACATATAGAGGTTTTATACTAGTTAGGTTTTATATAGTGCTTACATGTGTGCAGGTACGGGAATGTGTTTAGAACCTCTATTTTGGGATACCCAACGGTAATCTCAACTGATCCCGATATCAACAAGTTTATTCTGCACAACGATGATCGGCTTTTTGTTCCTCAATGTCCGTCCCACTTCACACAGTTATTGGGGAAGTGGAATATCTTTGCAGCTCGTGGAGATTTTCACAAGAGAATGCGAGGAACAGTCTTGCGTTTCGTCAACATTTCGGTTGTCAAAGACAAGCTTCTGTCAGAAATGCAAAATATCATAACTTCCAGTTTGTCAGGTTGGGGAGGGAGAAATGTGAATGTCATACAAGAAGTGAAAGAGGTCACATAAGTTTGATCCTTCATTCAACCATTATCTATTAATTATTGCATTTTTAATGTTAATTGCCTCGACTCAACTCGGTTTGAATGGATGCAGATGATATTTTGATCACATAAGTTTGATCCTTTATGATTTGAACAGCTTGTGTCATCTTGTGATTCCATGGTAGAACTTTGCTTAATCTTTTCTGAAGTATTCTAACATCCTTAGCTTGATTCTCATAAAACTGTCGGATGTAATTCAAGCAACCAAGGAACCTCTGTAGCTGTTTCTGATCTAAGATTTCATCAAGGAATTCAGTAAGTTTTTTCAAGACATGATCTTGTAATTCCACTTCACCTTTAGACAAGATCAAGCCGAGGTATTCAATTTTCGTTTGTGCCCAACAAAGCTTTGAACGACTGAGCACCAAACCATGTTTAAACAGGAGGTCATAAACAACTTTGAAATGATGTACATGAGATCTACAATCTACAAAACAAACAAGCAAATCATCAATATATACAATGACAAAATTGAGATGTTTGAAGATGTTATCCATTCTCTTCTAAAATTCTGATGGAGCATTCTTCAAACCAAAAGACATCACTTCCCACTGGTACTGGCCATTTGGGACAACAAAAGTTGTCTTGTATCTATCTTTGGGTATTATACCAATCTGCCATAAACCACTTTTTAGATCAAATTTGCTGAACACATTACACTTCCCAATTTTAGAAAACAACAATTCTTTTGATGGTAATGGAAACTTGATTGGAAACAGAGCATCATTCAAGGCTCTGTAATTGATTACCATTCTGGGTTTTCCTCGCTTTTGCTCACTGTGCTTATTGACATAGAAAGCAGGAGAAGCCCAAGGGCTTCTACTGATTTCTATCAGTTTTCTTTCTAGGAGCTCTGTAATTTCTTTCTGACAATACTCACATTTTGTTGGAGACATGTGGTTTGCAAAAGCTTTTTGCGGCTTTGGGGTGTAATTTTCTTTATAGGGCAAGCTGACAAAATACTTTTCTCTGGTCCAAAAAGCATTGGGATATTCTGATGTACAATCCTTTTCTATTTTATCCTTGATATCTTTTATCATTTCACTACCATGCTTTTCAGTATGACCAATGATTTTCTAAATATGGATTAGACTACTAGCAGATTTTTCAACTTGTTGGAAAGTTTGCTTAACTGTTATTCTTGTTTCATAACAAGATTTGTTGGGTACCTTAATTTCTTTACCCAAAACTATAAGTTGTACAAAGTCACTACCTATAACAAAAGGCAAACATTTATTTACAAAATCTTGTCCTAGTAATATATCTGCACCAGTATCATAGCAATAGAGTGTAACTGCTACTTTGGCTTCTTGAATCGATATAGGAAAGTTTGGGGCAATGTACTTAATCTTGATTTCAGACTTATTGACAGCTCTACAAGAGATATCAATTGGTTGCCAATAGTAAGCTAGTATAGCTCCATGCTTTGCACAGAAATTCATGGCACCTATATCAAGCTGTGCATCTAATGTATACTGCAGATATCCTTGGACCTTAAGACTTACAGAAATGACTAATCTATCATCTAGACCATTCATTTGCTTAGACTCATATGGTTCATTTTTTGTTTCTGAATTGAACATTTCTTTCTCTAATTGTTCATCCCTTTTTATTTTTAGAAAGTTCAATTCTTCTTTTTGAAGTTTCAAGCTCTTCCATAAATTAGMAACTAATGCTTCCTTTTCTCTGATAGATTCTTCAAGATGAAATATGGTATTGTCCAAARAATMTTCATCTAAYRGATTTWCTTTCTGCATCATTTCTTTAATTGGTTCTGAGAAWTTAACAATACCYTTTKCTCTRYTATCTTTATGHTKAGATGGCATGAAATYRRCATMTGTGGGTGTATAGTTGTGGATATTCACCACRCTTGGCTGYTGGATTTTTTCAATTTGAGCAGAGAGCTGTGAAAGTTGAGAAGCATAGCGGCGAGAGAGATGGAATTGGCCAGGAGTGAGAGTGGTCATTTTTTCTTGAAGGACAGACCTTTGTTTGAGAAGAGAAGGAAGGTCTGTATAAGGAGACATCATCTTAATGTCTAGAAAGTTCATTGTTTTGACTATCTGTGATGAATCTGAATCATAATCAGAATCTTGATTAGTTGGGTTGTCTTCAGGGAGATAGGACTCACTATCCTCGGTTAGTGAAAGGTATTCACCATCTGAACGGATTTCAACCAAATCCCATTCTGAAGGATCATAACCAGATTGGAATAGATCCATGATCTTTGATTGGAACTTAGTTTTAGTCCACAGAGGAAACTGAGAAGCCCAGTGGCCAGGCTTTTTGCAGATAAAGCAGGATGACTGCTTTGATTGATGATTCTGTGGCCTGCGTTTGAAATAGGCTTTCTTCTTAGAATGACTGTTCTAGTAAACATCTTAGGGTATTTCTTAGAAAATCCTCGTGATTTTGGTTTACATTTAAAACAACCACAATCCTTTTTACAGGAATCATTTTTAACATTCTTTTTGTTACAACCAAAATGATAAGTTTCTGCGAATATATCACAGACAAATGAGTCAAACCCTAACTGTTTCTTCACAGATTTATTTGTTTTTCTGCGAAGGCATTCTTTTTGGAGAGCCATAACTATATGCTCATGCAAACCTGCTAGAGATAGTTGTGTTATATCAATATTTAATTCTTCAAGACGATCTCTAACAAGTTCATGTACTTTTCCAGGCATTGCAGACAAATATTTTCTAAGCTATGCTACATTGTCTGGATCTGGAGATTTATATAATAAATCTTGCATTGTATATAAGAATTCAGGGAGTTGGGAAATATGACATAGTTGTTGATTCATGAATAGATCTTCATAATGATTCGAATATATTCTTGTGTTGCCATAGAATTCATGTACAACTGCTTTTATAAGCTCTTCTATAGGATTATCATGGTTCATTATCCTGAGCTTATCTTCTTCTCGAACTCTGTCCCACCAGAGTCTTAAGTTTCCTGTAAATCCCCAAGTTAACCTTAAGGCTAACTCATTCCAGGCTATCCTATTTTGAAATATCATTTTCTGGGATCTTGCCCATGCCTGCCATTTCTGAAAGATTAACATCATTTCATTCTTAGATCTACAATTGATATTTGTTATAGGTGCAGATTCTATGTTTTCTCTGGCGAATGAGGCATGTTCAATAGAATTAGCCGGATCAAAAGGGACTTTCTTTGAAGAACCATATTTAGCATTGCACCATTTCTTCCAAGTAGATTGGAAGGTATTTCCTCCTGCTTCATCATTTGAGGAACGGGGTGAATTTTTGTTGGAACTCTTTGCTTCATCTATCCCTTTTATGAATGGGACTAGGGATATAGTGGCTTGTTGTGCTTTTCTTATGTCTTCTTTCAAAGTAGAAGATTGTTTTTTAACTAACTCTATTTTCTCAAAAGCCATTTCTAAGACTTCAGCAATTCTTGCCAAAACTGGATTTGGAACCTCATTAGCTAACTGTTTAAGAGTTAGATGCTTTTGTTCATCTTTAAAACTCGAATTACCAAACCAAC
>JASDQU010098535.1:20412-32020 GCA_032191745.1 Picea mariana | reverse complement strand
AATGTATGGTTAAGGAAATTTATGAGGAGGAAAGGGTCGGTGAAGGAGGGATATGACGGGAGGAGTCTTACGGGAAGAAGGCATTATTTTGGGAGGAGGAAGAATTATTGGGGGAGGGGGAAAGACTGTAGGTTGAAGGTGATTATTTTTCTGGTGTGAGGAGTTTGTTTGAGGGGTTTTTGATAAACCAGAGGCAGGGGGCACCAGTTTGTTGGGGGTTTTGGGCACGGGGGCCAGGATAGCCTTACGGTATCCTAGAGCTAGGAAGACGGACAAGCTGCTCTTAGCTGGCAAGGAGGAAACACGGTTTAGGCAGATTTGGTCAGCGCATCAGGCAGCAGCAAAGCAACAGGCTAGACAACCAGGTCAATGAAGAAATTAGCATCAGAAGCAGGTAATTTGTTTATGAAATTGCTAAGTTTTTTTTTATGCTGTAGTTAAATGTTAATCTCTACTGAATATTTGCTTATATGCTGGTGATGGAATTATTTGTGTAATTAAATAAAGGATTTGTATCAAATTTTGTATCTACGATCACTACATCTTCGGTGCTTCATTCAATTAAACACGCCAGTGTGTTTAGTTTATCCATACGCACCAGTGCATATTTATATGATGAAGCTCACTGTCAAGTTATCAAAGTCATTTGAAATTACTTTTGAAGTTATATTGTTCTATGCTACCCAAGATTTACAGTTTTGGCTCAAATGCAGGGAAAAAGGAATCATAATATCAAATGGCCAATTTTTCAGATTCCAACTCATTTTGTATCTTTGGAAGTCCTTCAAGTTATCTCACACCGATTGTAGCACGTCTAGATTTTATTGATAATATTTTTATCTCATTGAATTTATGTTATGTATATAGGTGCAGTTGAATAATTATTCATTGAATTTTGTAGGATCAAGATTCAAGATCGAGTTCAGATGCTCAAGATATCACTGTAGTCCCAAAATTATGCAAGATCTTATTAGGAGAAAGATACTGCAAGTAGATGTTTGATGAAAATGGACAGCTTCTTTACCCTACCAATCCTAACATGCCATCTTCCAACAACCATCTTTGGTCAAAGATATTACACCGTGGATTGGATCTCTTTTATGTAGACAACCCTGTAGGGCATAATAAAAAGATGATTGAGTAATTGTATTTTTGTATTTTCAATGGAACTAATGTAAATGTATTGCTTAATTCAAAATTTGTTTTATAAAATGGTTGGTTTCATGTTTATTATTGGGAAAAAATGTCCACACTTATAATAAGTGTTTGGTATAATGTTTGAACATATTAAATGCATTTTGTTACTAATATTATCGATGTAATGTTCAATATTTTTACAATCATGATTCTGATAATGAGAGACATGTCCACCATCTACCGTTGCACCCCACTATGATGCCAAGTCACGAGCTTGTTGCTAAACGAAAACAACTCAAAGAGGAATCATACCAAGAATGTTTGAAACAACCACCTATTCAATTGCCACTACATCCTAAGTCACCAATTCAAAACCTCGATAGTAACACTAGTTCTTCACATGTTGGGGATGAAGGAAATGATATAGAGGTAGGTATGGATGATTTCTTGTGAGATACCCAAGCCATGAAGGGAATGTTGTTAGATACATTTGAGTAAAATGAACTAGGGGATGATGCTAATGTCATAGATACCTTCTTCGAAATCTTGAAATCTTCTTCCACCACCCCTCTATTTGGTCAGGTACAAGGGTCTGCAAGGTCTACCCAACTAGGGACAACAATGTTACTGTACAACTTGAAAGAAATGCATGGTATGTCAGACACATGTTTCTCGACACTTTTGAGGTAAATAACTATTAAGTCCCCTAAATGTTTAAGGAATCTTGTCACACAATGAAAAAAGAAAAGGGTTGGTTTTATGCATGTTTAATGACAATGTACAATTATATTTCCCACTAATTGCAGATTACTCAAAGGTAAGGTACTTCTGAGTTATAATCTCTTACCTGATAGCTGCGCGGATGCAAAGCAAGAGTTGAAAATGTTTGTTGTTGAGTACATATCATACCACACATGTTTGAATGATTGTATTCTATATAGAAATGAATATGTGGACAAAAAGATATGTCTAGAATGTGGGCATGATAGGTACCATAAAAAATGGTAAGGCACATTGTCCCCCTCATAATATATTGAGGCACATGCCTATAATTCCAAGGATTCAAAGGCTCCTTTGTTGCAAACAATTATCCATGATGCAGGAGTGGCATGCCTCACAAAGAAGTGAGCTAGGATTTATGTGAGTGTCAACAGATTCAATAGCCATGAAGCATATAGAGGATACGTGGCCCGATAATTTCAAGGATGAAGTACAAAGATTGCAATTGATCATAGCTACGGATGAAGTTAACCTGTATTCCCTCCAAAACACCAAATAATATGTTTTTCCAATGGTAGTGATCAATAACAACATCCCCCCATGGTCATCTGTGAAGAATGAACATCTTATGTTGGCTCTTATAGTCCCGAGTAAAAGACAAGTGAAGAGAATGGATGTCTACATGCAACCATTGATCAATTAATTTAATCAATTATGGGAAGGGATACATGCATATGATGTATCAAGACACATCCCAATGGAGAGGTCTTTTATGTTGTATGGCATATGTGCATACACCACACATGATTATCTAAGACTAGGAGATTTCTCTGGTAAGCATGTTCATTGATTTGTTTATATATATAATGTTATTTGGCATACTTCATTTGGTGCAACTATATTTTTGACACTAACATGCTATGTATACAATAACATCATAGGTATTGTAACAAAAGGGTATCATGGATGTAAATGTTGTGGACCTTATATAAAGGCTAGGTGGTCCAACCACCTACGAAATTTGATTTATGACTATTCAAGGGTATTCCTCCCAAAAGACCACCCTTATAGAAGAGTTGAATCTTCTTTCAATGGTAAACTTGAGATAACCCAAAGACTTGAAATAATGACACTGACAGATTGGAATAGGGCATATACCATAGAGAAGGAAAAGGAAAAGGAAGAATTATTTGATTCAAATGGGGATCCTATATTCGAAGATCCTGAATTTTTTGACACCTATGTTGAGAAAATTCCCATTGGGATGAAAAGGAAAACTATTTTTCATGAGATTCTGTATTGGGAGCATCTTAAGATTAGCCACTTACTAGATCCCATACATATCTTCAAAATGTCTCATCTTCTTTATGGAGGAACATATCATGGAATAAAAGTGACACATTGGTTGTTAGGAGAGATCTTATTGATTCAAATACTAAAAAGAGACATTGGGAAATAAACAAAACTAAAGGAGAGGTTGGTCCCTCTTACTCTTTTTAAAGAAGGTGATGTCCCATGGATTTTGAAGAAATGTGATATTTCTATGGAAAATGATGTTATATTGGGTGTGAAGGCACCTTCTTTATATGGATTAACTCTACGATGTAGCTTCATTGTAGAAGGGAATTTGTCGGGGTTGAAATCACACGACCATATGAACCTTCTAAGGGTATGTGTGTTGAATGCATGATTCTTCTTCTATACTGATGTCGATAAAAATATGTTATGCACTCACAGTTTTATGGAAATTAATGATGTGTGTGTCTATTTTGTAGTGTCATTATCCTTTGCTCATGTGTGGTTGTGTGAACCATGACTTCCCCCATGACTTGTGATGTGCCATATCGAATTTATCGACATTTGTATGTTGGATCACATCAAGGGATATTCATATAGATAACATTCCATGGTGGCATCAAGGGATAGCTAAGATTGTTTGTATGTTTGAGAAGGAACTGCACACGAGTTTTATGGACTTGCAAGTCCATCTTCTAATTAACTTACATGATGAGGTTGAATTAGCTCGAGTGCTCTCATGTCGTTGGATGTTATTCTTAGAGAGGTACATGAAAAAATTGAAGGGGTTTGTGAATGTAGGTTTCCACAGTTACTCATAATGTTGAAAATTCTTGTGGAAGAAAACTGTGAGTGGAGTTTTGAAATGTCCAACATTTCGAGTGGACACTCCACCCATCATTAGGGACAAAAAAAGTTGATAGGTTGTAAAAGAGTGTTGAGGTTTAGATATATAGAGTCAAATTGGAGGGTTATCGTTAATGTAAGGAAATAGTCGTTGAGGTTAGGTAAGGTAATAAGGTCGTTTGAAATAGCTGAAAATATTAAAATAATAATAAATTATTTGAGAAACGATAATCAATACAAAGAAATTGAGGAGGACAAACCAAAATAATTAAAAGGAAGATAAAGGGAAAAAAAAATGTATTTAAAATATTAAAATAAGTAAAGGAAAAATCAAAAGATATTAAAATGATAGAGTATTAAAACTAATAAGAGAGATTAGATGTATGATAATGGGAAACTAATTAATATAGTAGAGAAAAGAATTAGAAATCAAAGATAATAGTGAGATAAAGTCAACAAAGAGAATGGTGAGGAAGCTTTAACGAAAAGAACCAAGTCATTAGGATAAGGATAGTATTAAAAAGTATTAAAAATGTTAGAGTGTTGAAATTGATTAGGAAAATATTAAAAAGTATTAAAAATGAGCATTGAAATTAATAAGGGAGATTGATCCTATAATAATTGTAATAATCGACAATTTTTTTTAGAAAAGAGAATTTTTAAGAAAAGAGATAAGAATTAATAAGGGAGATTGATCCTATAATAATTGTAATAATCGACAATTTTTTTAGAAAAGAGAATTTTTAAGAAAAGAGATAAGAATTAGATATAAAACTAATATAAAGACAACGAAGATAATGGTGAGAAAGTATTAATGGAAAGAACTTAGTCATTTGGATTGGATAAAGTAATAATTGGGTAAATAAGGTCGATGAGAATGAATAAATTAATAGTATAATTTTAAAATTAAAAGAGATAAAAAACGAGAATTAATGTTATTATATTTAAAAAAAATTAAAGAAACATGATATAAAGTCCATGGAAAAAAACAGTGTGATTGATATAGTAATAAAGATATAAAGAAGAGGGGAAGAGAGAAAAGGGAAATTCAAGGGAAAGTGTATTTAATATTTTTAATACATTTTTTTCTTTTCTTTTCTCTCCCTTTTAATTATTTTAATTTTTTCTCTTCAATTTCTTTCTATTGATTATCGTTTTTCAAATAATTTACTATTATTTTTATATTTTCAACTATTTCAAATGACCGTATTACTTTATCTAAGTTCAATGGTTGTTTCCTTGCATTAATGGTAACCATCCAATTCGACTCTATATATCCAAACCTCAACACTCTTTTACGACCTATCATATTTTTATGTCCCTAATGATGGGTGGAGTGTCCACTCGAAACATTGGACGTTTCAAAAATCCACACACAACTTTCTTCTAGAAGAATTTCTAACATTGAAGGGGTTTGCTCGACAAAGGGAAAAACCATTGGGGTACATAATATATGAGTCATTATATTATGCCAGTTAGTACATCAAGCAAATTGACGACACAACAAGGGCGGTCATTTGGGATGACCATCAAGATGAGGACAAAAGGGAAGGGGAGCTACTCCAAATGAATGGAAAAAGGTGATTGATAAAGAGTAAGTCAGTTATATTTTGTCAATTTAGTACAAAGAAAATGTTTACATTGAAGTTGATAATATATATTTCATCCCATGCTATTTGTTTTGAATTTTTATATACATCAACGAAATTAGAAATTGATGCCATCAATAAATTCATTCTTTAAGTTGATAATATATATTTGATCTCAAGCTATTCGTTTTTAATTTTTGGATACATCATCAAATTTACAAATTGATACCATCAATAAAAAAAATTCTTTACAATGCAGAGGCAATGCGACCATGGGTCACATTGTATGAAGAGAGAAGAAGGAAATGGGACAGTGACAAGAAAGCATCTAGATGATTGAATGGTATAAGCATGCATTATCCTGATCATTTAAAAGAAAATATGCCAAAAATATGTCCCAACAATTGGGTGGTTGAACAGATACAAGAGAAATATGTGGTGTCCTGTCATAACCCATGTGGAGAAGATATGGATGCACTAAACATATGGATTGGGTGCAACAACTTTGTAATAACCTCTCAAAGTACCACGTTCTATTTATAATATTACACATTTGAATTGTAACATGCATTATGTTTTTATTAATGTGTCAGTTATTAGACATATGACACCGCCCTTTGTTCACATTTTTACATGTGCATTTGTTCCCATCTATGTGGGCATATGGACATCATTTTCGCACTAAGTATGTTGATGATGGACACATCACACAAGATTGTAGAGTGGAGGTCCAATTTGACCAATCTAGTCGTGATATCCATCATGATCAAAACCTAATATAGGGGGAGTTACATTACATTGGAAAGATACAAGAGATCATGCAAGTGGACTTCTCATCATTTCAATGTGTTATTTTTTGTTGCAAGTGGTGGGATACCTTCAACTAAAGAAATGTAAAGGAATATTGTGATATTGAGATAATATATATTAACTCTAAAAAAATGTGGGTTGAAATAAGGAGCCTTATGTTTTCCCAAAACATTGCAACCAAGTGTTTTTTACCTCGATGTGTTGGATGGGAATTGGTGGTTTGTACTAAGACAATATATGAGATTCAAACATATTTTTGAGAACAACAATGTTACAATGCCAAGCAAGGAAGATAATCAGGGTGATGGCAACAAACACTGATTTGCAAATTATTTATTTGGACATTTATATTATAGATGTGCCATTTTATTATGGGTATCTATAATGGTCAATTATGTTTTTTTCTTCTTCATTTTATAATTATGTTGGATATGAAAATTCAAAAACCATTTACAACCACCATATTGAAAAAACGTTAAATATTACAAGCATAAGATGTTGTTTTGATATATTTTTATTGTCATATTTATTATTTATTATAACAAATTTATATTGTATTGTATTGTATTAAAAAAAGTTTATGTTAACCTTTGAATTACTAAGCATTAATTGAAATATCACAAAATTGGTGACATAGAGTAGTAAATATTTATTTTAAATTATATTTTATTTAACAAAAAATGAATATATTAAAAAATATTCAAACCTCAAAATTTGTGTTGTTTGAAAAAATCAAAATTCAAATAAATATATACTTACTTTGATGGAACTTCTAAGGACAATTCCAACAAAATAACTTCGTGCAACATCTATGAGTTCTAGAATCACGTTTGTGGTGTTGGCATTACCAACTTTGATGGTATTCCCCACCTTAACTAGTGAAAATATCATGGCCTTCACCCATTTCATTCCATCTTTTAGTTTTATAATCATATAAACTTATATTAATCATTCTTTTTACATTCTTCTTGAAATAAGTGTCAATATAGGAAGGGCATGGAAATTCTGGAAGAGTGTTTTCTAGAGCCCAGTCAAAATTAAGGAAAAATTTAATGATCCATACTTATATAAAAAGTATAATAACCTTTGTCAATTTTACTAATTATAAAATGTTGGGTGATATTATTTTTAAATAGAAGATTCATAATGTTTCTATTAGAGTAAAACATTGTGAAACCATTTCATCGAAAGTGTATAGATCAAAATGTATGATTATTCTCTATATTTAGTGTTTTAAATTTAATTGAATAAATTTCATATATTATAATAGTTGGATAATATTAATTAATAAAATCTTTGGAAAAATTAAATATTAATAAAATATAATAATTGTGATTTTAGTAAACAATTATATTACAACTTTGGCTTGTAATCTTTGAATAATAAAAATTTAAAAAAATTAACACTATTATTACATCATCATTATTATTGTTAATGAATAATTATGTTATAATGTTATTATTATTTTATGAAAAAAACACAAATATTCAAATCACAATCATTTCACTCATCATGTTTAAGTATTTTTGTTTATAAACATGTTTAATCAACATATTGTATTTTGTTGGACAACAAACAATTCACCATGAAGAAAAATTAAACATTATATGGCATTAATGGATATAACTTTTTACAATCAAAATACAAATTAAATGATCTCATAAAAGTAAAGTTAAACATTATACGACAACTAAAAATTTAAATGAGTGATACATCTCAAATTTAACTTAAAAACGAAGAAATCATTAACAATGTTCATCATTAACATACTCATAATACATTTTATAGATCAAACAACAACGACCACAACATTATATGAAAAACATAATATAGATGAGTGATATACATATGAATATACATGTCAAACATACATCTCAACAAAATATGCAATAAATGTGTCATATATAGATCTCAAGTCAAATACAAAACAATCAATATACATGTCAATATGTACCACTACTAGCTAGGTCCACCACCAGAGACAGGTGCATCAGTGTCTATGCTACTAGAGGTAGAGCCTCTATCAAGAACAACTATGTCGGAAATAAATGTCAACAAAAGTGCGTTATCCAATGTCTCTCTATCAATATCATCAAGATGTGCATCAATACATGATTTGAACATAGTGTCCAAATGTAATGTCCCCATTTTTGGGTTCCCTTGCTTTGCAATTGGGGATAACATTTAAGGCTTATGTCAGCCAAAACAAAAGGGTGAGGTTATGTTATCAGTGATCTCGGGGGATTTGGAGGAGTTATATGAGGCCCAACCTAGTCCATTTACCACATTTCATCATCAGGATCACTTCCGCATAGTTTGTTCTTGGTTCTGTGGCATTCCAATGATTCTCGTAATTTGGGTTATTATTGAGCGTAATTTAATTAAATACACTAATGGTGTTATTCAGATCATATTTTATGAAGGAATACCTTGGTGTAATAGCTCGTTGGAATCAGGATGAAGATATGTAAAGGTTGGGGTTATGAGAAAGGGGATTCCAACATTCAAGAATGTCTTAAAAGCCAATTAATCAATATCTGGCATTAAAAAGGTGGTTAAAAGGGGTTATAAAGTGATTTTAATCTTTAAGTGAAAATTAAAGAGGGGAAATAAGGGTCATGTGGATTTGGTCAAAAGAGGAAAGATCTAGAAGGGGTTCGAAGAAGTATAAAGGAAGAGTGGCACTTCACCTTCCTTGTATTATAATTTTTATCTCTTAATTGGAGTGCTATTGGAGCCAAGGTTTTCGTTGGGGTTTTGGAAAAACCCTTCCACTATTGGTTTGGTTTCGATGGTGCAATATCCACCCTAACTAGACAAGAGGGGGATCCATCCAGGATTTCCATTGGAGTTCCATTTTGAGTTTTGTCTTCAGTTTTTGAGTTGCAGTGATTTTCCCAGATGTTCATGGGGATTCTTTGGAGGGTCGATATACTTCCTTTGTGCAAGGCCATAGTGCACTGAGGAGGATGTGGGTCTTTTGGAGAAAACGATGACAACAGAAGGAGGTTGTAAGTGATGTTTGGGGGTCCATGAAATCAGGTTGAGGCACCAAAGGGAGGCCACAAACCACTTTGTGGAGCCACATGGATGTAGTGTAGGATACAAGGTGAAGGAGAAGGCTCGCGAGCCCTTGGTATTCTGCAGAGAGGGCCGAGAGCTCATTGGGTGAGCCAAAAGGTTATAAGGAAGGTCGTAGGCCTTTGGAAGACTCATGGAAGTTAGGAGGAAGGGAAGAAACCTTGTTCTTGGTATTCAAAGGGTTTAAGGAGGCTTGGAGAGCTTCGAAGCGAACTGACATCTCTATTGAGAAGACATTGTCATCATTCCTAGGTTTTTGTTTGAGTCTTGTAGTGTTTGTTGCAGTTGCTATAAATAGCCATTATAGATGTATTATTGTTTTATTTCCAAACTCCATTCATAATAAATACTTTGAATGTTGTCTCTTCCATTATTTGTGTACTTGGATTATGTGAATGTGTTCGAAGGAATTTCACTTAATTTAATGCATGTAAACTATTCGTAGAAAGCAATATATCATATTTTTTCATAAAGAATGTATGAGTTCAAACTGTTTGACAGAATTACAACACCAAATTTACACAGTAAAACACTGATATCCTTGCCTAACATACTTGGGGATATTACACCAAATCATCAAAACCTTATGAAACATGTGGAGGAAGAGGAGGAGGAGGGGGATTGGTGGATGATGACACATGTGGAATAGGAGAAAGGAGCAGATCAGTGGATGGTGACACAAGTGGAGGAGGAGGAGGAGGAGGAGGATCAGTGGAATATGGTGACACATGTGGAGGAGAATCAGGAGGAGGAGAAGGAGGAGGTATAGGATCAAAGGTGGATGTAGGTTCAAATACATGTGGAGGGGGGGCAGGAGGAGGAGGAGGAGGATCAAACGTGGATGCAGGTTTAGACACATGTGGAGGGGAAGCGGGAGAAGGAGGATTGAACGTTGATGCAGATTCAAACACATGTGGAGGGAATGAAGTAGGATCAATATATGGTGCATCCAACTCATGTGGAGGAGAATCGAGAGGAGGAGGAGGATCATGTGGTGGAATAGAGGATGTGGATGGCTCTGTGTATGAGCTAGATGGAGTTGGATCATGAGAAATACCCCTCAATGTATCGATGAGGTTGAAAATTCCAACAATATGATGCATCAACAACGTCATGTAACAAGGAAAACTCCTCCATATCATAGAGAGATCATGTACTAATAATATGTCTCTGATGGGTGTGAGTACCACTTTGTTGCTAGTCATGACACCGCATAGTCAACCTGCCACCTCTATCCAGACTATCTAATCTGGTATGCATGGAATGTGGGGTCTTTTTACTGGAGGCTAGTATTTTTCCTCCTCCGTCGCCTCACCCTCATGTTGGGGAGGCTCATTCCCAACATATGTGCCAATATATGGAAAAGAATGGATAATAATAATAAGATAATTAAAAAAAAATGTTACAATAAATTACATGTGCATTAAATAAGACATAAAAATATGAAACTAGATTTATTAAAACATAATGATAATATTACCTCTCTCATCTATTGGTTCAGATGTTGTAAATCAGATATTTGGACATCCTCTCCAATCCATCCCCATGTATGGGTACTCTGAAATATCAAGGACAACATTGTCCTCTCTAGCCAATAAATCACATACATCCCTACCAGCTGGATAAATGGGAAACACATATTCAACCCTCTTGGAAATCAATTTCCCCCACATGTGCATACACGCATCAAACATAGTCCTAGAAGGAAAGTATGGTGCTATTGGACTAGTGGCATGAACCCTCTCAAAAAATAGTGTAAATAAATCTGATGCGAATGGGAAGAATCTCGTCCCATGTAAAACAATGTGATAGTGATATAATGCACAAAAAACTGTCTCAAAAAAATCTCTAACCACCTAATCAATCGAGGCTTCTACAATAAACTATCTACATAATACAACATAGAGAAAATAATGTGTTTCCCATCATATCTATACTATGACAATGTCGAGAGAATAAGACACATGCACCTAATGTCCTTTCTACCAAATGAACTTATCTGCAGCTAACCATCACGAACCTAGAACTCCAAAGAGGAATGAATCTCTGGATGGACATATCTCTACACATATGAAAACTAGGTCTCTCCTGCAACACCAAGTGGTAACGCAGGGAAATGGGGTAAATTC
>JASDQU010098534.1:9593-21418 GCA_032191745.1 Picea mariana | reverse complement strand
ATGTTGGAACTTCTCCTTAGACAATGATTCAGTTCTGTTGTCCCTTCGACCGGAAAATCAACCTCCTCTTCCATAATTGTAAGACCTTCCTCTGCCTTTGCCTCTGGTAACATGCAGTTGAGATTTGAAAGCATGCTCCATTGATTCTTCTTCATATCTAGATATCCTAGATTCATGAGCAACAAGAGAACCAGTTAATTCATTAATTTGCATTAGACTTAAATATTTAAATTCCTCTATGGGTACAACTACGGGTTCAAACTTCTTAGCTAAACTTCTCAGCATTTTCTCAATAACTCTCTTATTCTCAACATCATCTCCATACTATTTGAGTTGGTTCACAACACTCATCACTTGAGTCATGAAAGTATCAACACTTTTATTATCCTTCATCTTTAGAGTTTCGAAGTCCCTTCTCAAGTTCTACAACTTGTCTGTCTTCACCTTGGACATGCTTTGATAACAGGTTTCAAGAATTTCCCAAGCCATCTTCAAAGATGCAGCACTAGAAATCTTCATAAAAATGGATTCATTTAATCCTTGTTGGATTAATCCAAGACACTTGTTATCCTTCTTCCTATTTTCCTTTAGCAAAACACGGTTAGCATTAGAGAGAGCCAATTCTGCTGCTACATCAGTTGGCTCATCGTAACCATCAATAACATAGGTCCATAAATCCCGAGAATGTAAAATCGTCCTCATTCGAACATACCAAGAGTCATATGACTTCTTGCTCAGAACATGAACCTGAACTTGAGAAGAATTACTACCAGATGCAACCATTTATATAAAATTTGAAAGGAATTAAATAAACCTTCACGGAGGAAAATAAGAGAATAAAATTTGGCACTAGCAGGAATAATTTGCAATGAACTAAGTAATAGCAGAATAGACTGCTTGCTCTGATACCAAATGTGAAAAACTTGAGGTCAATCGGGGTTTGGGATTCGGCAATTATGAACGCCAGACACCAAAAAAAAAACACCACGTGAATCGTCGAATCGCAAAATGCGAATAAATTGTGGGCCCAACAATTTGGGGTTTTGGGGTTTACCAACACCCAACGTAAAAAGAAGAAAAAGATGCAACAACTAATCCTGAATGGAAAAACGCGAATAGGGTTTTGGGCCCACCACTTCGAGTTCAGAGTTTTTGAAAGTAAAGAACTCCACGCACCATTTAACAAATAAACTCTGAAATGTGAAAACCCCGAATTGCTATGTTCAAAATTAATGTGAGACCGGGTTCACAAACGAAAGAACCAAGTAATTAATGTGTTTGTTCAAAAAAACGAATCTGATCAAGAAAATAAAATGAGTTTACAAACTCAATGAAGAACAAAATATAAACAGAGAAAATACCTCCTAATGCACACTAGCGACTTCGATTCAAAACGTAATACCTCTCAGATTACAATCCATTTTCCATTTATACAAAAACTAGCATTAATTCCCTAATTCAAAAACTACCCCTTGGATCTTAGATAATATTTAATTGAAGTGGTGATGGTGTCTAGTTTCCTTGAAAGGTTAAGGTAGCCACCGTCTAAGCTATGTAAAACAAAATTGTAATCGGTGGTTAATCCTCGAGTCTTGAAGGGTCAAGCCACCAATTTACCATTTGCATAGAGGTGGTGAAATGATTACATCCTGATAGATCTTGGCCCATCCTGGACACTNCCAGCTCTGCTACCTGCGCCATAACCTAGTTGTGGATCTTGGCCTAGCCTTGACACTCCTCCATAACGTGAATCTGCACCATAACCTAGTTGTGGATCTTGGCCTAGCCTGGACACTCGTCCTCCATAACGTGAATCTGCACCATAACCTAGTTGTGGATCTTGGCCTAGCCTGGACACTCCTCCATAACGTGAATCAGCAGCCCCTGCATCGTAATAATTCAAACGACTCCTGGAATGCCTACCTGGGTATGGAAGATCATCATCCACAACTGAATATGGGCGCTTGGACCCCGATAATCCTGCGTCATTATAGGCTGACATACATTTCATGCCATGACTGTAGCCATCCTCAGGGTATGGAGCCCTGCGTGTTGGCATGCTCTCAGAATTTCCCGCCTCGTGATATCCATAATCATCCCGGTATGAGAATCATCTAATAATTGTTCCAACAGATTTGGCTGAAGGTCGAGCTCGCCTCCCTTCATGAACTCCAAATCGACTATTACATGCTCCTGTCTTCCTGGGCTCAATATCACCAACACCACGAACCCATGGCACCCTACTCCCACGAAGGCCACCATATCACCAGCTTTCAACCACAGAGCTCTACTCCTTAGACTCCATGTTTCTTCTTCTTTTTCTAGAAGAGAGTGCCCGATTTCTTCTATGTCCTTGATCAATGTTACTTGAGTGATACTTAGGGATCCTCAATCCATATTCTCGTAAAGTTCTGTGACTTTTCCTCATGTTTCCTTAAATAACTATCTTCATTTACAGGCGTTGAATATTTTGAGCCAATTTTTTAATGGATTCCTTGACCATGGATAAATTATCCATGAATCGGTGGATCAGAGAATGAGCCCCCAATGAATCGGTGCATCAGAGAATGAGCCCCCAAGGGATATAATGGCTTCCAAGTATTTTTCACCATTGACACAAAGTCCACTTCTTCCAACCACACCTGGTTGAATTTGAACAGACCTAGGGTAGAATCCAATCGTGGTTTCATCTTGAGAACTATCGGCCTATGATCAGAAATCCCCCCATCACATAACGAGGAGTTTACAAGAAGCCCATATGTCAAGAAGTCCTCGGGAGCTAAGAATCTATAAAATCTTTTGGATATGAAATCGTTGCCCTCAAAAGTTGCACCTGGTGGGGACCAATTTAATTTGTTCAATGTTTTCTAAGAAAGAAATAAAGAACCTCCTTTGTGCATCCAACCTAGGACAATCACCCGAAACATCTGTTTGGGAAAGGCTAAAATTAAAATGTACCCCAACTAATGTGAGAGGATACTTATAATTATTGTCTATATGATGTTTATAATAATTATAAGTTGGTATGATCATGATTAGTGTTCATGGTAAAGTTCTCCTCCTATTGATTTCACCCTTTCGATTAGAGTTTAGGACCAAAAAACATTCTCTCATGGTCAATATATGAGTCTTTTGAAAATCTTAATAACCTTCAACGCAATTAATATTCTTTCAAAACTAAGATTCAACTCAATTAATATGCTTTCAAAACTATCTTTTATTATTATTATTATGTATTCCTTCTCTATTGTCATCTATTCAAAATGAAATATTCCACACTATGTTATAAAATTTCAAGTAATCTCAATCTCAATTATAAATAAATTATAAATTAATATTTCATAAATCTATTTATTTTATAATTACGCGGAAAGGCGTATTTCTATTGACAATGGGCACATTTAATAGGTTTTTAGTGCTTAATCAGTTTTGTATGGACAAGATTAAATATTGATGGAATATTCTTAGTCGTCCCAATAAATCAATGGTTGTGATTTCAACCATTAACTTCCTCGCTATTATAAAGACATCAGCTTACATGTTTATTTTTTTACTTTTACTTGATCATATTTAAAATTTACTATGGTGACTAGCTGATTGCCACCTCTAAGTAATTAACAAAGATTAAGCAAATTTAGGTTTTTTTACGTCTTATAAATTTCTTACTGAGGTAAGTGGAAGTGCTTCACCTTATTTTACCCTAAGAGCTTGGTGGCACGTTACACTCTTAAGCCAACATTTACTGGGTGTGTGGCTGCTGCACGAGGGACTGCAGATTAACTTGCCAACCCTTTAAAGTTTCTCATAATAACATACAGTAAAGCATATGTAAAACACAAAACTCAGTCAAGGCTGTGAGAGGAAACCCTTGAACGAAAAAAGTTTTAAAAAATGGACGCCCGCGCATGCGTGGTCTCCTGGATTTCCATGGCCAACTTGTCAATTGTAATACGGTAAAGGCATACCACCTAAAGGCTTACCAGTGGAGAAACCGGTCGGGACACTTCTATACTAATCAATCTGGCTACTGAGTAATTCGAACAACGGGACTACTTTGCCGACCTCTTTGAGTGCATAAACTTGTAATTTATTTCTCCGGCTTTGCTCATTTTATATTTGTTTGACTGTTCAATTTATATGTCTTCGCCACTGTTTAGTGTTGTCACTTATCTCTTGAATTCATTATTTAAATGTCTGTGTTTTTGTTGATCGCAGAAAACAAATTTTTAAAACGATTTTTAAGGTCGCTACCAAGCTACAAACCAAATTGTTGTATAAGTTATTTGACTGCTATAAGTTATTGTGGCCTTACCATTTATTCCGACCTCTTGATACTTTTTTCGGTTTTTTTATTGTCTTACTATGCTTGCTATTGATGGCCTCTGATGGTTGTTTTTCCCTAACATGCCATGCACTAGTAAATTAAATATACCTTTCGTCTTTCATCAGCCACAATTATGTGGCTGATAAACGCCAAAAGGTCTAATTTATCTATAAACTCTAGCATATACTCTAATTAAAATTTGTAAGCTTTAATTAGAATTTGTAAATGAAATATTTTATGGATCTTCATTGTGATTATACTAATATAACCCTAACCCTATTCCTCTTATCACATTAACTGAATAAAAATACTTTAAATGCTGGTGGTGAAATCTTTTGTTGTGCCCATCTCCAATTCGGCCTAACTAGGTCAATTAACATGGAAATTTATATACAGTACATATATTATTCCTGACTAGTTTTGAGAAGTAATACTTAAACTATTCCAGATGACAACAAATAATAATCCATTAACTATCTGTTTGCTTGATTAATATCATATCCGAGATGTAGAAATGGACACATAACTTACACTTCTCCATATATTGGAATGCTGGATTATCACCATTATTACCCGCTTATGTGATGGCACTCGCATAGGGTCTCGTTTTCAACTTCCTTCCTGTGGAAGCTGCGATGGCAATTGCAAGATGCACACTTCATGGCTGCAGCTGATCTCTTATCTACGCTAGCCATAAATTCTGCACAACCATCCACAGCGTAGCCCCCAATTCTGCACAACCATCCACCGCATAGCCCCCATTAATTGTCCAACGCATGGAGCTCCGTTATTAACCCAGTAATGGAAACTTATAACGATGAACACACGGGCCGTTCTGAACAATATACAATTACAAGGAACGTATTGGCATGATGAAATGTGCAGACAACTAGAATTTGATGATCAAATATGAAATTCATGGATAATTGGAAAATGAAACGTGCTTACAGTCTGAAAATGAAAGTCAGAAATGAAACGCTCAAAAAATGAAAAGCATTTACAGTTGAGCAAATCCAAACGTGGTAATCCCAAAGGTTAATCGTTTAAATGTGGCAATCATTTAGTGATACAGTAATTTCTTAATATGATTAGGTAAATGTTAAATAGTAAACAGGTTAACTGATGCATTCAAAAATACAAGGAAGTTATAAAGAGTAAATCACATACATTGATTTGGGAGGATGACTAAGAATATGCCAGCATCTTCAACTGTTAGCCATCAGATTAAAATTTTAGATTAAAAGGTGATTAATTGTGCCCATTGTCAATAGGTATACTCCTTTCGGCGTAATTAGAAATTTAATTTCATGGCAACCATAATTGAATATAGTCCAATTTAATTATATTACAGTTAAATGATAATTCAACTTAATTCGTGTTTAAAATTTAAATTTAGATCGCCACTTAGACATTGATGCAAGATCTTTATAATATCTATTATTCACCACTTAGATCTAGGCGAGGCCGTTGTAATAATTAGATTTATTTCGCCACTTAGATATGTGGTTGTGATATCTTTGTAATAGTTATATTTTATTTTCCACTAATCTATGTTGAGTATAGATTTTGTGCGCACCAATTTCTATGCATCGTATGTCAATTTGGAGTTGGCTTCTTGCTCTTATAATTTTTATGATGGTTGGATATTAGGATTTTTGTGCAATTAAAGGTAATGCATGTGGCTACCCTACGCCGATGATTAACTTGATTGATGTTAGAGTGATTTCATTTATGGATTTCGTATAATATATGATAGTTAAGGAATTGAACTTCTTGCGCAATGGATTTTATGTCATCAAGATGGTTTAAAATTTGTTATGTTTACACCTTAGTTTACAAATGTGTTGGTTGCATTGTGGTCATATGATTCCTTATGATTGGATCATTGCGTGCATTGATCGATAAGTAATTATGTAAACCTATCATTTGGTCTTTTTCTTACCTTGATATGGATGTTGATTATTGTAATTTGATAATTAATTTAATTGCATGCCTAAGGGTTGAGTAGATAATTGTTGCACCCAAAAATAATTAAGCAAATAATTGCACCTTGACTTACGTCGTTACTAGAAGGATTTAGTACTTATGTTCTCTTGCACCTGAAATTTTAGATTACTTGTGTTGGTTTATTAGAATGCTATAACGCCTTGACGATTGATGATAATGTGTCGGTATTGTGTCATAAATTATTATTAATGCATTATATTGTTTCATTAGTATATGTGAATGATGTGTCAATGATATCACTTTCCTTTATGATGTTTCAATTTCCTAAATTAGCAATAGAAAAAAATTTACCTGTTGTTTGTCGCTTTTGCTTTCGTAACGACGGGGGTCGTTACATATGGTATCAGATCTGGTTCGACCCGTGACTTGGGGTCATTGCATTTTCTACTAAATATACACTTGATTATAGAATGTCACTAATTAAATTGATTTGTATTCTTGCAGGTAATCACTGTTAGAGGACGTCGTTGAGGCAGATGATGGGGTGCTAGGGGAGGAGGTGTGATGCCTCCAGCAGCATCCACACTCGAGGGGTCTAGCCCTCAAGGAGAAGAACAAGTTGTCAGACATGAACATATAGTCGTGGGAGATGCGGTTTGGTTGATGAGGTCGTTTAAGAGGATTTCAGAGGCCCTAATCACTCGTTTGTATAAAGATGAGGCTAGGGTGCCAACACCTTCTGAGGGTCCACCATGTGCCCCAGCCGATACTGGTATCGTTTACCAAGAACTCAAGAAGGTTAATTTTCCCGAGTTCTTTGGTGCCACGGATGATGAGCCATCGAGGCATGGTTGGAGAATATGGTGATGTGCTTTGCACTTTGTAACTATGCCTCCAACATGAAGGTTTGCATGATGATTTTCCAGCTGAAGGGGAGCACTCTTATATGGTGGAAGATGCTCCTGTCGCAACTGAACATGGTCATTGAAGACATGTCATGGGATCTGTTCGAGGAGCGATTTCGGGAGAGGTACTTATTAGAGGAATTCATTGATATTCAACTCAATGAGTTCAATGACTTACGACAGGGTGGTGGTACGGTGCCCGAGTATGAGGCCCATTTCATGGAGTTGCTTTGCTATGCTCCACACCTGAATATCAAGAAGCTTAAGGTCAACAAGTTCATGTTCGGCCTTAATCTCAACATTCATGCAAAAGTGAGGATTCTGATGCCTTAAGTGTTGCACGATGTTGTCCAAAAGGCCCTCATAGCTGAGGAGGATATTATCAGCGAGGGTTAGAGAAGGACTTTGGTGAGACAGATAGGACCAATGACATCTGATGCGTAGAAGCATCCGACACTAGTTAGAAATCCGCCATGGTGTCGAAGAACTACAAGAGGGTCCACTTTTAATACACCACAACACTAGCAAGATCTTCGATCAAAGAAGAAACAGTTCAAGCCCGTTCAACAGAACAAACCATGGTTTTAGGCTGATGGGTCGTCAACTTCTACATCGAGGACCAGGAGTACTGGATCGAAGACCAGGTGTTGGACATGTGGAGAGCCACATTACTAGCATATTGTCCAGTTGAGAGGGCCAGAGCAGCCAGATCTGCCAGACACACTACCATAGGATATTTGGGAAAGGCCCATCGGATTTATGCAATGATGAATAATAACAAGGATGAGAACCAATGTACTATGCTCAAGACGTCAGGTACCATCGCTGACTAGGCCCTTAGTGTTTTGATAGATCTAGGTTCTACAGAGAGCTTTATTTCTTGTGAAGTGCTAAAAAAAACTAAGGTAAAGGAAGTTTAACATGAAGAGTTTAGCTTCATAGAAATGGCTTCGGGAGCCAAATAGAAGGTTGGAGGAAAGGTTACGGGTTGTAGCCTTAACCTGGGATATTTTATCACGAAGGCCAACCTGTACGTCACTATCTTAGGAACTTATGACATCGTGATCGGTATGGACCAGTTGGAATTGCATGAGGTGGTATTGAACTATAATATGAAATGATTGAACTTGGTTGATGATGAGGGACAAAGACGTGTGATTGTGGGAAGGAACCAGAGAGTTTCCTTGAGGTTCATATCTTCCCTATAGCTTTGGAAGAGCATGCCCAAGGGATCCAAGCTATGTGCGATCCTTACATTGAACGAAAAGGGCAAGGTAGAAGGACTAGAAAACATTCCGGTAGTATGAAAATTTGTGGATGTATTCCCAGAGTAGTTACCAGGGTTGTCACTTGAGAGGGAATTGGAATTTACCATGGCCCTAAAACCTGGGACTGAACCGATAGGAAGAACGAATTATCATATGTTGACCCCTGAGTTATAGGAGTTGAGAATGAAACTAATGGATTTTTTGGATCTAGGACTTATACATTCGAGTGTGTCACCATGGGGAGCGCCTGTTATTTTCATATGGAAGAAGGATGGGTCGTGGAGACTCATCATTGACTACTGTCAATTGAACAAGGAAACGATCAAGAACTAGTATTCGTTGCAAAGGATAGATGATCTATTTGATCAGATGAAGGGCATGATGGTGTTTTTGAAGATCGACTTGAGATCAGGGTATCACCAGTTACAGATCAAGGAAGAACACATTCCTAATACTGTGTTTAAGACAAGGTTTGGACATTATGAGTTTATTGTTTTATCATTTGGACTAACAAACACCCCAGGGGTATTCATGAGCTTGATGGATGAGGTGTTCCATGAATACTTGGACAAGTTTGTTCAAGCATTCATTGAAGATATTTTGATATATTCTCGGATGATGGAAGAACATGACAAACACTTTCGCTTGGTACTACAATGTCCACGAGAGAAAACAATTGTTTGGGAAACTGTTGAAATGCTTGTTTTATCAATTGAAGATTCATTACTTTGGTCATGTCATCTCCGACGAAGATATCATTGTGGATCGAACGAAGGTAGAATCTATCATGGAATGGCCTACACTGACAAACGTCCCATAAGTTCATAGCTTCATGAGTTTAGCGGGATATTATCGACCATTCATTGAGGGTTTTTCAAAGATAGAAAATCCGATTACGGAATTGCAGAAGAAAAACAGGAAGTTTGTATGGACCAAGAAATGCGCGAAATAATTTCATAGCCTCAAGGAGCTCTTAACAACAACACCGATACTAAGGGTCCCTGATATGGATGAGGACTTCTTGGTATGCACTAATGCATCCAAGGAAGGCTTAGGAAGAGTCTTGATGCAAGATGATTGAGTGATCACTTACATATTGAGAAAGCTAAGAAGGCATGCTGAGAACTATCCCTATGAGGAACCTAACATAGCTAGATTTTTCATCAGTGAGATTGTGAGGCTGCATTATGTGCCTAAGAGGATCATATCCGATCGAGGGTCAGTGTTTACAGGACGATTTTGAACTAGTTTCCAAGAGGCCTTGGGAACCCAACTTAAATTTAGTACTGCATATCACTTGGAGACAAACGGGTAGACCAAACAAACGAACCAAATATTGGAGAACATGTTGCATATGTACGTTATGGAACAACTGAAGAACTAGGAAGAGTTATTTCCACTAGTATAATTTTCATACAACAAAAGTTATCAAAGCACCATTAAGATGGTGCCATTTGATTTTCTTTACAGGCTACCATGTCTGACGTCTTTGAGTTGTGATCAGCTAGAGGATAGGGTCAAGGTAGGACCAGAAGCGATCGAAGAAATGGAATATCAAATGAAAACAATAAGACAAAGGATCAAGGAAGCACAGGATCGACATAAGAGTAATGTCGATGTGCATCGTGTCAACCGTAGTTATGAAATTGGTGATCCTGTCTTCTTGTGGGTGAAACCACCCAAGAGTTTGATCATTTTTGAAAAGGGTGCTAAAATCTCCCCTGGGTTTGTGGGACCTTTATAAGTTGTGAAAAAGAAGGGGCCCATTGCCTATCGATTAGCCTTGCCTTATTCTTTGAGGTGTATGCACGATGTTTTTCACGTATCTGTTTTGAGACATTATGTTAGTGATCCTACACATGTGATTGACATGAGTTCTTTGCAGGTATCAGACGAGGATGCACTCATGGCGGAGCCAATCCGAATTATGGATAGTCGCATTCGACAACTATGACGTCGAACATTCGATCAAGTCAAGGTCTAGTGGGATAATTATAGTTCGCACTCGACTACCTGGGAGGACACATATGATGTGCATCAACAATTTCCATTTGTGTTTGATAACTAGACATTTAGATATTGTGAGATAATTTATTTTTTCACTTATATATTATGAAACTTCGAGACGAAGTTTAAAACAAGAGGGGGTGTATGTAACATCCCACTCTTACACACACCTGATTAGACTTATTATTCGAGGACACGTGTGTGCAAGTGATCTGGTTCATTATATGATTGATTTTTTTGATTATGGATTATGATGATGTTGTGGATCTGATGACATGTTATTTTATTATATTTGTATCCACAGGTGCTATTGAATTGTTTTTCCTAAGTGTGCAGGACTCTGGACTGATTGAGGGTGTCGATGGCATCGATGGACCTTCTTGGACTATGGATTGAGTCAGGGAGTGGACTGTTATGGTTTGAGTGCTTTTTATATTGCATATGTGACACATGACTTGTATATTATGATGTTGACTTTGGATTGCTAACATGTTTCGTTGATGGATGTAGGCAAATGATATCTTGCTAACCAAACTCACATTTGGAGTAAAGGGGTCACGCACGAAAACCATAGATATTGAGGGAGAGGTGTGGAAACAACCCTACCACAAACTGCTAGCACTCCCATCATGGCTTGAACTATAGGTTAACGACTACCTAGTTTGAGAGATCCACAATGCCATGAGGGAAGATTGTGACAGTTGCTCACGATGATTTTAAGGGGCACACAATAAGCTAGAGTTCTTATTTATTAGAGTCCCTTACTCTCCCACAACGTCACCTGACAGAGTATTGACTCTAAGGGTTTGACGTCTACTAAAATCAGTCAAAAGGCATGTGTCACCCTTGGAGAACGTAGTGCATCTTGAAGGGCATGTCGCATAAATGAAACATGAATGCAGGTGAGGGGCACCCTTGGAGCACGTAGTGCGTCTTGAATGACACGTCATGGTTTTAACAATGGTGAGTCAATGAACCTAGGTACCTAGAAAGAAATATCTCATTTTAACCTAGTCAACTTTAAGATAATTGTTGCATGAGTAAAGTTTAAAAATTATAAAATTTCCCTTAAAAACAATTTTGTTGAGCCTAGCTGAATTTAAATCCTAGGTCTAGGTAGGTCATGAGAACTAAAATTTAATTAAGCAAGTAATAATGGATGGGATGAAAAAAAATCAAACACAAAAATTAAATTTAAAAATTAATGGAGGATTAAATTATTTAAAAGATTAATTGTTGCCTTTGTGCAAAACTTGTTAATTTAGAACTTAGACCAAAAAGGGGAAACTTAAATACAAAAGAATGTGGAACATAGAAGAGAATCTAGTCTAGAGAACTTTCCAAATTTGAACTCAACTAAGATTTAAGAAAGGC
>JASDQU010098533.1:1389-21416 GCA_032191745.1 Picea mariana | reverse complement strand
GGAAGCAGAGGAATAAGAAGCAGAAGAAGAAGAACCTCATACCCCAGTATTGAGGAGATCAGTGAGAGATAGAAGGAAACCGGAAAGGTATAGTCCACCTGATTTCCGTTCCAGTTTTTCTTTATCTATTACTGATGATGATCCTAGAATTTTCAGGGAAGTAGTGAATTCAGAGGATAGTAAACTCTGGAAGAAGGCCATGGTTGAAGAAATGGATGCCTTGGATAAGAATGAGGCATGGGATATAGTTAGTAGAAAAAGGTAAAGTGGAGAAATACAAAGCTCGGTTAGTAGAAAAAGGTTATTCCCAAGTAGAGGGAATTGACTTTGGTGAGATTTTTTGTCCTGTTGCTAAGTTAACTTCTATTAGATTTATTTTATCTATTGCTTCTACTTTTGATCTTGAAGTGGAACAAATGGATGTGAAGACAACATTCCTACATGGGGATCTGGAAGAAGAAATATACATGAAGCAACCAGAAGGATTTGTAGTGAAGGGAAAGAAAGAGCTAGTCTATAAGCTAAAGAAGTCACTATACGGTCTGAAACAATCACCTAGGATGTGGTATCAAAAGTTTGACACATACATCCTTGGATTGGGATTTGTAAGAAGGAGGGCTGATCACTGTGTATATTCCTAGCAGGTTGGTAATCACTTCATTTATGTAGTGTTGTATGTTGATGACATGTTGTTGGTAGGAAATAATATGGATGTTATCAAGGAGGTGAAATCGAAGCTATCCTCCAAATTTGACATGAAGGATCTCGGTGCTGCTAACTTCATTCTGGGAATGGATATTAAAAGAGATCGTGCAAACAGGAAACTCTGGTTGAATCAAAGAAAATACGTTGAAATGATATTGCAGAGGTTTAATATGCATGGAAGTAAACCGGTCAAGGTTCCTATTCCTATAAGTGTAAAGTTATCTGCAGATCAATGTCCCAAGACACAGGAAGAATAAGAGGACATGTCCCATGTTTCATATGCTAGTGCAGTTGGCAGTTTGATGTGTGCAATGGTTTGTACTAGACCAGACATTGCAAATGCAGTGGCAGTTTTGAGAAGGTATATGTTAAAACCAGGGAAGGAGCATTGGACAACAGTAAAGAGGGTCTTCAGGTATCTTCGTGGCACCACCAGTTATGGATTGTGCTACCAAGGAAGACCGGGATTGGACAGAGTGGTGGACTTACATGGCTTTGTTGATGTAGACTGGGCTGGAGATTTGGATCGCAGAAGATCTACAAGTGGGTATGTGTTTAACCTATTTGGAGGAGCAATCAGTTGGATGCACAAAAGACAGGTTGTAGTGGCACTCTCAACTACAGAAGCTGAATACATGGTAGCCACTCATGCAAGCAAGGAAGTAGTATGGTTACAAAGATTGTTTTTAGGTATTGGGTTGGTACAACAAGTAGTGAGATTAGACTGTGATAGTCAGAGTGCAATATCCCTGGCAAAGAACCCAACTTATCATTCGAAGACAAAGCATATTGATGTTCAGTATCACTTTGGGAGAGACATGGTTGAGGAAAAGAAGGTGTTGCTGGAAAATGTTGATACTTTGAAGAATGTTGTAGATTCATTGACAAAGTCTGTGAGCACGTAAAAGTTCTCTTGGTGTAGAGTAACAATGGGCATTGTTGCCCTGGATTGTTGACTATATAATCCGCCGGACCCCTGGATGCAAAGAAAACAAGTGGGAGAATGTTGGGTATGTGTTATATTCTTTGCATGTGTGTGTGTGTGGGTGCGTCAGATACGACAACTGCATCTGACGGTTTTTGCTACTTTTAGCAGATTTTGCTATTTTTAGTTGATTTGTAAATTAATCCCGGATGAAGGGATTAGGGTTTTGGTATCTACGAAATACCTAAAAACATTGTATATATTGTATGGCGAATGGTGAAATTCGATATAATGAAAATAAGAAAGGTTTTCCCGGTTGAGGGTTTTTGGTAAAAATATTTGTGTGCTCTGTGTATGAGACATTGATTAATTTCTGTATTGCTTAAGAATCTATATGCATTTCTTTACTTCGCAGGTTTAAAACTTACAACTTTAATATCATTCTTGATTTGGATGAGGCTTGGGGAGTGACTCCTTCCGGTTTTATTGATGTTTTTTTAAAATATTTATTCGCTTCCAAAAATCTCATAGACATCAAACCTCCCAAGCTCATGCCCACTTGGAGCAATGGGTGCTTAGGATAGAACATGATCTCGAGGAGGCTTGACATATTTATGGTCTCAAAAGAGCTACATTCTACAATAAATCACTATAGAACTTGGGATGAATCTCCCTTCTTTTCAGATCATGCTCCCATCTTCTTTTAGTTGGACTTGCAGCCGAAACAAAAAAAATTTCCTTTTAATTTCAATGGGCATTGGCTTGAAGATAAATCTTTTGTAGACATTGTAAAAGAAGTCTGGAATGATACTAGATTCATTACAGAACTCAGTGCACAAAGGAAATTAGTATGGAAACTACAAGTATTGAAATAACACACAAAGATTTGGCATAAAGATAAAACAAAAAAGAATAAAGATAGGATGGTATTTCTAGAAACCGAAATCAAAATTCTCACTACCAAAGTTTTGGGGGAACCAAACAATCAAGTTATTGAAACCAGTTTGAGACACCTAGAATTCCAGAGAAACACTTTACTTTGCCAAGAAGAAGAAAAGTGGCGACTGTGTAGCAGAGCTCTCTGGATGGCTAGGGATGATCACAACAATAAATTTTTTCATAATGTGGACTCCATAAAAAGAAATAAAAATTTCATTTGGGACATCAAAGGTGAAAACAACTTGTTGATTAATGATCAGGCTTTATTAAAGAAAGAAGCAACCTCTTTTTATAATTTTTTTTACAAATCTTTTATCTCTCCAGATACAGTTGAACTTTGTAAGTTGATCGATCTTTTCTCATAGATGGTCAACGAGGAGGATTCTCATGCTCTTTACCATCCAATTACTATTAAAGAACTGAAGTCATTTTTATTCCATTTCAAAAAGGAAAAGAGCTCGGGTCAAGATGGATGGATCGCTGAATTTTTCGTCTTCTTCTTTGACTTGATTGGGGAGGATCTTTTATCATTTGTTGAAGTTTCAAGAAGACCGGGAACAATATATGGAGGTATAAATGCTACTTTTCTGACCCTGTTACCAAGGGCGAATAAACCTATTTCCTTTGACGACTACTGGCCTATCTCACTTTGCAACCTGTGTTATAAGATTATTTCTAAACTCATAACAAACCGACTGATACCTATACTTTTTGGAAGGATCTCTACTTAACAATTAGGTTTTCTGAAAGGCAAGCACATACAGGATTAGGCATAGCCCATGAGTGTCTACACAACATCAAAAAAATACAAATTGAAAGATCTAGTGCTAAAGTTGGATCTAAGAAAAACATATGATTGTATTGATGGGATTTCCTAAGATTTATCCTGCACAAAATTGGTTTGGAACCACAGATGAATAAGTGGATAATGACTTGTGTCACCTCTTCATCATTTGCGGTGTTCATCAACAAGGAGGCTTCAGATTTCTTCAAAAATGGAAGGGGAGTCATGCAGGGAGATGGAAGGACTCAGCAAGTTATTAAAACAAAACTTTGTTGATGGTCTCTGAAATGCTGAATGACAAGTAATTAACAAACTTATCATTAGTTTCCGCAAAGCTTCGGGTCTGACTCTCAATCATTTGAAATCGACAGTACATCACGAAGGCATTTCGGATACTGAACTGTCTTCTTACAAATACATTCTTCCATACACCTTCAACGAACTTTCTTCGAGGTTTCGGTATCTTGGCTATTTTTCGAAGACAACGACTCAACGTACTTCCGATTGGAATTGGCTGGTGGTAAGGATGAAAAATAAAATTAACCAATGGAGCAACATATGGCTGCCATTGGGAGGCCGATATATACTTTTAAATTCGGTTCTGGAAGGTCAAATTTTTTTTTTGGATGTCCCTAGAAACTCTGCCTTCTTGATCTTAAATAAACTCAGAATTTTAATGTTTCAATTTTTATGGACAGGCCACCAGGAATCACATCAGTACCATCTGTGTAGATGGGAGGTCCTCTCCAGGACCAAAAAACAAGAAGGATATGGTTTTCGTAAACTTCCTCTTTTTAATCTCGCATTGATTTCGTCAACTCTGTGGAGAGTTCTAACTCATCCCAGTATCTGGAAACAAGTTATAATTGACAAATATCTACACAACTCCTCGATTATTGACTGGATTAGGCACCACTCACATCAACACTATCCAGCCTCAAAAATCTGGACAAGTCTGAGGCGCGCTTTACCAGTCACTAACCATTGGACTAGCTGGCGACCAAGATCTATATTACAAGTGAAAGTGCGCCGAGATTTTATTTTAGATTTGGGGGACAGAGTGTGAATCTTAGAGGAAGTCTTAACTGTTTTAAAGCTCACGGGAATTCACTCACTGTCACAAGCATCAGCATGCATGAATATTATAACCCAGACTGAGATTTGGAAGAGTCTTGGGGACCTCGGACTTGTGGGAGATCTAGCATTATAATGAAACAATTACACGACTGGACTTGAACAGGCAGGGGTTACATTCCAACAAGCTAAAAAGGACAAATTACTATGGAATGGAGGCCACTCATCAGGTGAAATCTCGGTTAAAAACTACTACAAGGGTATTTTATCTTTACTTTCCCTACCAAACCTTCACAGATGGAAACTCAAGCTTTGGAAGTGGAGCATGCAATTAAAGATTATACTCTTCTTCAGGTTGGCGGCAGACCAAAGCATTCTCACATGGGATACCTTATTAAAAAAGGGATGGGTGGTAACTGGCTTCTACTACTTTTGCAAAACAACAACTGAAGATAGCACACGTCTTTTCATCCATTGCCATTTTACAAAAGGAACCTGGAACTTGTGTATTAATTTTCTGAAATTAAATTTGGAGTGAAAGGGGCAGAATTTAAATGAATGCATGGACAATTGGACACATAACATAGCTGCATCAAAATAAGGAGCGCAACAAAGCTTTATTCGAAGGTAAACTTCCCTCTTCTAGTGTCATCACTCATAGAACTTTAACTTTGCTCTCCTACATTCAAACAAAACTTAAACAAAACTTAAACTGAGAATTTTAAGATTGAGTCTGATTACTCCTATTTATGGATATTCGCTGACCTTCTTTGACGATGCATCCATTAACGAGGGAACAACTTGTGGTGTTGGGGAAACCTTAAAAATTCCTAATTTGCTGGAGGTGAGATGGTTCTTCAATTGTAAAGATGGCTCCAATACAAAGGTCAAACTGGTTGGAGCGTGGGCAACCTTCATAATGGAAAATGGCTTGCATTTACAACATCTTTTTTTATTGGGGGATTCGAAGGTCACTATCCAGTGGCTACAATGGAAAGAAAAACTACGTGCTACTAAAATTGAAGGTTGGAAGCACCAAGTTAGCAGAAAAACTTCCAAGGAACCTACTATTAACATATAGGAACCTACTATCAACATATATACAGGGAAACAAAAGAAGAAGCTGATAAACTTTCCAAAAGAGCCCTCGAAGCTCCCAAGGGTAATTTGTTTTTTTTCACTTGGATCAATGGATTGAAGGACCTCAACAAACTATAAATTTCTTAAAAAAAAAAAATCAAAAAAAAGGAAGAACATTGCTGGAAAAGTGTTTTTTGGTCACTATCCCTGTTTTGACATCTCCCTTTGGTTTTGGAGTCATTTTCTTACTTTTCAGTTTTGACATCTCCCTTTGGTTTTGGAGTCATTTTCTTACTTTTCAGGTCTTCACATCTTTCTAGGGCCCCCTTTTGTCCATTGTTGTGAAGACAAAGATTTTCTTTTGTGCTGCCAACACTTTAAACCCATCATCTCAGGATCCCTTTATTGTCGATGTAATTTTTTTTATATATCAATATAATCTTGAGCCATTTTTCTTCTAGAAAAAAAAAAACGTATTCATTGAACAAAACAATTCATTAGAAGTTTCCTTACCAAAATCCATCTCCCATCAAGACCATGAATAGTTGGTACCAACAATAAACCACTCTCATACTTCACTTATGATAAGAAAATAATAATGTACATAGTTGCAAAATTTGCATGCTATAAAATAGCTAGCAACATTGCAAAGCTTACTATGCACATCAAAAGTGAGCATTATCATACGAGATTTCACCAACCCAAATAACATAAAAAGCCATAGAAACCCAAATAACATAAAAAGCCACAGAAACCCAACTAACATAAAATATCATCTAAAGTGTTGGGATATTATTCAACTAGAGAATTATAAAATACCAGCTAAAGTGTTGGGATATTATTCAACTAGAAATTTTTTCCATTCAGCTAAATGTATCTTTGTTCTTTATCTTTTCCATTTGAATTAATTTCTCAATTACTAAAGTTAGTTTATCAATTTATATTTTTATTTTACATAATAATACAACATAAACATTCTTACAAATTTAATTTGTTCCATCATGTACACTAATATTATATGTAAATTTTTTAGATTAAGATTCACGAAATGACACTTGAACTAAACATGATTGTAGATTCGTGTCATCCAAGGATCCAACCACAAAGTCAATGGTTAACTTTGTAGCTAACCTTGAGATGACTAGAATATACATTCAAGTTAAGGATGATAGAATGATACCAAAAATAAATTATTATTTAGTTTTGGTATCATTCCACCATTCTTAACTTGATTGTAGTCAATGCTAAGCTTTGTGGCTGACCTTGAGATGACTAGAATATACAATCAAGTTAAGGATGACCGGATGATACCTAAAATAAATGATTGTTAAGTTTTGGTATCATTCCACCATCCTTAACTTGATTGTAGATTTGATTCATCATAAGGTCCAACCACATAGTCAATAGTTGACTTTGTAGTTAATCCTTAGATAATCCAAATATACAATCATGTTAAGGATAATCTAACATGGTAGAGAAAAGTTGTAATTTATGATAATGATAAAGGTGGGACAACCAAACAACTACACACTATACCTAAACAACCAAACAACTACTTACTTGAAGACTAAAGATAAAAGAGGTCAACTCTTTTATTGCAAAGAATTTAATATAATAATTATCCTACATCTTCACTAGAAATATTCATTAAAAACAATTTATTACAACATGACACTCACAACATATTCATTCAATAAAATAATTCATTAAAAGTTACCTTACCAAAATCCATCTCCATAAAGACCATGATTAGTTTGTACCAACTATAAACCACTCTCATATTTCACTTATGAAGAGAAAATAAAATGTGTATAGTTGCAAAATATTCATGTTATAAAATAGCTAGCAACATTGCAAAGATTACTATGTACATCAAAAAGTAGCGGCTAGAATGTTGAGATATTATTCAGTTAAAGAATTTTTCATTTGGATTTTTAAATTTATTAAAATTATATTATTTGAAAAGGTAAATCATACTTGTCTTGTTTGTTAATATTAAGTCACATAAATTTGTTACTATAGAGATTATTGCCAAGTAAAATATGTTTCTAAGTAAATAGATTTCTTGAATGATTTTAGGAGGTTATTGGATAAGAACTAAATTATTTCCTAATTTTGTGTGTTGTTGAGATATGATTATGATTTAATAATGTGTTTATTTTCAAATAAAACCAGTATATAGGCACACAAATTGATAATGATCACAATTCTATCTTTATTTAGTTTCTAATACATATAAATATAAACTTAATTAGACAAAAAATATTTAAAATGCCATTCACCAAACTCACATGAATCAAACTGAAAATTGAATCAAGGTCAGCAAAATCTTACTAAATAAATGACTAGACAATATGTTAATATAACCAACACAAGTAAACCTAATAACTCATACTTTTGTAATATTAACAACAAAAAGAATAAACCTAATAACTCATACTTTCGTAATATTAACAACAAAAATCATATTTGTAGCCATATTTTCTAACCATTTTCTCTTATCAATCCATTTAAATATCAAAATATAATAACATATTTTCTAACCATTTTCTCTTACCAATCCATTTAAATATCCATTTAAATAACCATTGTCACTTACCAATCCATTTAAATATCACAATATAAAAAGTACATAATCATAAAGGATCTTTGTTCATCCGTTCATAATATGAACAACAAAAATTATATTTGTAACAATATTGTCCAACCATTGTTACTTAGCAGTCCATTTTAATATCACCAACTGGTGTACATAATCCTGGCATAGTGAAAAGAATGGTCAGATATAAAAGATAAATTTGCATATCTTTTCAGGTATCTTTCCGTGTACATGAGCTTCCTTCAAATTCGCCCATTTTTCTTTAAACCTTTTATTTGGTTTACCTTCAGACTCCTCTGGAAAGCGTAATTTAAAGTTTTTGAGGTTAGGAGATCTTTGAAGCAGACAGCCCAAGAAACCAATTTATGTCTTGTCACATTCGTTGATGTGTATTTCTAATGACTGAAGATTAGCTAACGGCGAACTTAAATACGATGGCACTGGATTTCTCGGTAACTCCTCCTTCTACATGCAAAAGATAATACTCAGAAACTAAAATCATTTAAACGTGTATGTATGCTTTGATGTATAATAAATTAAAGGGCTGACTCTTAATACATTCAAGGCTTATGTGGATATATATCAATAATAATAAATAAATACTAATAATAAAAATACGAGAATTATTTTCTTACCAAAGAAAAGGATCCCTTGAGGCCAAAATGCTCGAGATTGGGAAGCCTCCCAAGTAGGTTGAGAATAGGAACAGCCAGCAGTCGCCTTCCAAAGAGAAACCTAAAACCGATATGAGGCTCCTTCAATGATTTCAAACCTCCCACTATCTGAAGAAGCCTGTTTGCCGAACAACTGTATTCTCCTTCACGGCTCGGAGATAAACCCAACCACAAGGCAGTCAAGTTATTTCCACGATTCATTTCCAGCCCTTTGACAGACGGGGAAAGCTCGTGAAACGACATTTCATTCACTGTCAAGTCCTTTACTTTTCTCCAGTTGATGATTATTTTAAGTTTGGGGCACTTCACATTCAAAACTTTGACGGCATGAAGAGACAGATTTAAATGTGTAATCTTGACAGCGGAAATGACGGGCTTCCGCAAGCCAACACATTTCTGTAAGTGAAGTTTCAGAAGAAGAGGGCACTGGGAAATAAAGACGGCTAAAGAGTCATCTGTCAGTTCGATGGACATGAAGGTGCACAACAAGAGATGATTGAATCCGGCGAATTGGGTTGGAATACATGTGAGAATATAGTTGTAGAGTTGGAAATGAGTGAGACGATTGTAGAAAAAAAGGGCCTCCGGGACCGGGCTTTCCCTAGTTGTAGAATCTCTGAGAATGAGCTTTTCGACATTCTTTCTGGAAATGCACTGCAACCAATTGGATACGCTTTGGCGGGTAAACTGCCATGGGATTGAATATATGGGAGTGGGATTCCAAGGGGCGGTGTCGTTGGTGAGACTAACGGCCATCAGATCTGACGAATGCGACTGCAATATGTTGGATATTATATTCTCCACGGTTGCCATGGATTGGGGATCGGGTGTGGGAAGCTGGAGACGGAGCGGTGTGAGAACATAGGGACAGAGGAAAAGATTGGGCATTTCTCTGTAAATAAATCTCCATCTTTTAGAGAGGACGGAGCATTGGACTACCTCTCGAAAGGAGAGTTTAGAAAGGATGAGAAAAAGGAGGCTCTCTGGCAGTGTGGACAATCTGTCCAAAGCTACATCCATTGCTGGAATAACACTGACTTAAATTTATCAAGCACTTAGCAACAAAGTTTCCAAAGTACGCGTGCAACCTCGGGAAAAATGGTTCTCTGCTCTACCAACATAAATTTATCTCGTTGTAGAAGGTCGAAAACATACCTGAGAGCTCGAAGAGGTTCAAAAGGAAAGGATGTTTGTTGCTCGCCTTTTATTCAAGGCTTATGAGAATTTTACCTCAACTTCTTGTGTCAATACTTCCAGAAGGAATTGCTTTTATAATAGGAAAGTCTCCTCTCCTTCACATACAACACATTAAATACCAATTGTTAAAATGAATCTATACTAGCACAGCTGACTCGTTGTTGAAAAACACCGAAAGGTATTGGCCACTTAAATGCCGTCGTGCTAGTTGAAACGACGTCCAGTTTTCACCACGTCCAGCTATCACTGCGGTAGGTAGCACTGTGTCCAACTACAAATGGTTAATCTCAAGGAACCTGACAATGCAAAGTTTTATACATATTAATTTTTCTTAATCAATTAACCTGTCAATCAATGGTTAGAGAAGTAATTTTTTAATCATATAAAGTAAATGTGAAAAAGTAAACAAGGTAACGGAAGTATTCAGAAATGCAAGGAATTTATGAGCATTAAATTTCATCCATTGATTAGAGAGTACGACTAAGAATATGTCAGCATCTTCAATTGTTAGCTATAAGATTAGAATTTTAGATTAAAACGTGATTAATTGTGCCCATTGTCAATAGGTGTACTCTTTTCAATGTAACTATATATAAGGAAGAGTGTGGAAGAGGATTTGGACGTCGGTAAAAATATGATAATTTAAGGTAATTTCTTGAACTTTCATGTAAAAGGGGGTTTAGAGATTGATGGAAATGAGGTGTTGTTATTACATACAAATGGTATTATTACCCATATTCTGGTTTGAATTTTTGGAAGATGACGTGTAGACTTAGTATGAGTTAATATGCATTTTTATAGGGTGGTTCTTATCTATTAGAAGTCATCATAAATAGAATAAGTGGACAAACTTATCTATTTTTTCATGGGATTTGTTCTTAAAAATTTGGTAGGAATTTTTCCTTGACTTATATTTAAATTTTTCAATTTGTCCAATTTTTAAGTCAATTCATATTAAACCATTAAAAGCCATCATAAACCACTAAATAAATTTATAATATTTTTTCTTGCACTTATTCCCTACCATTAATCGCAAAATTGGTTTAAGTTAATAAGTGGATATTAATCACAAAATCTGTTTAAGTTAATAAGTGGACAAAGTCAACCTCCTTTTTTTTTGCTAGGTAATATCTCACAGGAAACTCCAAGTTCTTCCCCACTTAGTGGATGGTAAATGGGGTAAACAGTAGACCCTCATGTCCAGGGGAGACTTAACTCCAAAAACCGGTGAGGTAATATCTCCCAAGAAAGCCCAAGTACTTCCCCACTTAGTGGATGGTCATGTCCATGAAAGGCTTAACCCCAAGAACGGGTAACATCCTCCTCTAAGTATAGAGGTCAAGTCAACTTCCTTCCTACCTAAATTCTTACCCAAATCTAGTTATAGGAAGCAATTTAACTTCTTCACTTAAGTCACTCCCACAAATTTATCTTTAGAAGGTTTTTTCTTGCCTATAGTTCTCTATTGTAAAAATAATAGTATTAGTATGATATTTTTAGGAAAAGGGTAAATTGTGAAAAGTATCTCTCTCCTCGGTGGAAGAAAACAAATGTAATGAATTTTCCCAATGTTTTGGGATATTTTTTAGAGGCTAAAATAGTTTATTTTACAAAGAAGAGAAAAGTTTGAGAGCCTAATAATTTGAATCCTAGTTTTATGACAAGGACTTGGGAAGGTGATGGTTGGTATGTCTTACCTACACTTCACTAGGTCTGTCACCTTCTTCTTGGTTATGCATAGCTTATTCCTAAGCTTCTTCTTGTGGGATGTGAAATATGTGTATGGAACCTCTATTTTGCATAATTGGTGGCTTTAGTATAGAATGTAGAGATCATGCATGTGCCCTTCAATGAGATCTACTTCATCATGGGTGAAGCTTCTTCATGTGAGATTTGTAATTTTACCATGTAATGTAGAGATTCAAGACTTTGCCTAAAACTTGAAAGGGTTTTGTGAGTGCTTGAATATAGGCTATCATCATGATTTTTAGTTATCATACCTACGACTATGAATTCCTTGAATATTTTACTATTATGTGTGCATTTGTCATTAAGAGGAAGAGATTTTGAGGGATTTTCATAGTTCTTTTTACATGTTGCAAGATAACAAGACTCTTAAAATCTAATGATTACCTTCAAGGTTTTCTATAGTTTTTTGAGAATCTATTGGTATTCCTAGGTTTGTGATGAATTATGATGGATGATTCCTCTGAAAATGCCATTTGTATGTTCTTTATGATGTTTCTCTATTTATTATGAATATCCAGAGTTATTATGGCATCCAAAGTTACTGAAGCATTGCAGACAACACTTTTCTCAAGGGGAATGGGATGTTAAGCCCTAATATTGGCTCATTACCCCTTAATTGGGGCATATTACAATAGTAATGTTATTTTATTTATGTTGGCTTTATTCCATTAGTTGTAATTATAACTCCTAGTCTCCTATATATACCAAGGAGACATTTTTATTTGGAATCATCTTGTGCTTAAACATTTATGTGGGGTAAAAGGAGGTTGCCCCCTTGAAGAGGCTTATTATCTCAAATTATCTCTTTTTCAAGGCATTGAGTACTTATTTTGAGGTTTTTCTATGCTATATTGATATTTGATTCTTAACAGACATTGAGCCCTTTGAACCATTGGCTGTGAAGTTCAACACACTATGGTATTCAACCGACATGAATAAACAATGGCAGTCCAATGTTGTATTTCATGCATATTACAACCAGTTGAAGCTAGCTATACAGTCTGAGCCTCGCATGACTCCAAATACTCTCCACAGGTTTCGGCCTTTGATGAAGCTTAGCGCGGACCGCCATTTCATTTATATCATAGCGTGCACTGATGGGCACAAGCATTAACTTCAATCCTACTACAAGCTAACAGAGGAGGACTTGGAGGATATCACCAAGGACAGGTCGGCAGACCTCCTCATTCCAGCAGATCCTGTGGAGATATCTGATATAGACAGTGCAGAAATTGCGCAGGATACACCTAGACCAAGCAAGACAAAGAAGACTGAAGAGGTTCAGGATATAGAAAATACTTTAGTAAAGACTGCGTCCATCTCACCAGAGCAAGGAGGTAATGGAGAAAAGGTAGATGGCACAAAGGTCGAGCAAAATAAAGGTGAGTTTACACCGCCTCGAGAGGAGGAGGATCCCTCGATGAAAAGAAAGGTTTCCCCCCCCCCCGAAGCCTTTGTCCTGGAAGAAAGTAAAATTGACCATGACCAAATTCTGGACTGTCCTCACCACAGATGACATCAATTTCATTCTAGCTGCCCTGAATGATTTCTTGATGGAGATAGCAGTGAAGCAAGAGGCTAAGAAGGAGGCGGTGTTCAATAGGATTAAGAATGAGATCCAAGGGGTGTAGCAGGAATTACAATACGATCATGTAGTCTCCACTATGCCTTTGTCAGTAGGAACACCAGAACTAGGAGATGAGCCATCTCAACTCCACTGAATCATTGATATAGTCGAAGCTCGCCTTTGAAGAGCTCAGGAAGAGACAACGCAAGCCACCCAAGGTTTACCACAAGTATAGGGAGACCTTGTAGAAAAATGCAACACTATAGAATGAGACAAGCTTGCTCTACAAGTGAAGTGGGATGAAGAAAAAACACAGTTACAACAAAGCAAGGAATAGTTGCTCACCCAACAACTCAAAGTAAAGGAAATGGTTCACAGAGCACTTCTCTCTATGACAATCATAGAAGTAAAGACCGAAGAATGAGTTACACAGTAGGTGGCACAACTTGAAGAAGTAATCCAACAGCTCCAACAGCGCATCGTAGATTTGGAACTCCATATTGTGCCCGAGACCCCTCAAGATGTAAGAGACCTAAGGGAAGCAACTGCCCATAGCGCATTTGACAGATTAAAAGCTATTTCCTTGGAATTCAAGTAGATGAGTAACTGGAGCTCCCAAACATATGAAAACCTCACCGAGATTCCATAGTTACAGGCATTAGAGTCGCAACTCAAGGAAGCAAAGCAGCATGCAGACACACTAAAGGCCTTGTTAGCCATAGAAAGAATGAAGCAGTCTTAAGAGAAACACACTTCCCAACAACAGATCCATACGATTCAAAGGAGAGTGATGGAAGTTACTCAACGACTTCAACCAGTACAAGATAAGGCATGCCAATTATTCACCGAGGTTGAAAGCAGAGGAGAAGAGTTAGAACAGGTTGTCATTGCAGTAGAACAATGCCAAGAAGGGCCCATGAACAATGTAGTGATCCAGGAGTTCACCGAGAAAGAGGTCGTAGAACAACAACAGGTCGAAGAAGCTTGATCCAAGCTTGATGCGTTCGAGTCAGAACTAGTTAGACTAGAGTGACTCGGGATGAGTCACAGGTGAGTGTTGGGGGCCTATTGTCCCTTGACCAAGTTTTGGGATATTCTTGGTCATGGACCTATTTTGTACTTCAACAGCCTATCGAAGGAGGAGCTCAAGATGGAGTGGAGATCATGGGTCCTTTTTGGGTTTTGGCGAATATGTAATGGGATTGGGATGTCAGCCCATGGGTTTTACCCATGCTTAGGCTTACTTTGTAATGTATAAATAGATATCTAGGCATCTATAGGCATAGATCAACATCTATGTGATGTGTGCTAAGTGCAAGTAAGGTCTGTAAGTGATTTGTGCATGATTGTAAGAGACTTGCAGAGTTAAGTGCAAGTGGTTGTAATAGACGCTGGAAGACTGTGTGCTGTAATGCAACGAAGAAGGATCTAGTGAGCTGCGCAGATCTTCTGTCCTATGCGGAGTAGGGTTTTGATGGATTTGTTCTTATAACTGATTGACTAAATACAATAAAGAAGAAGAGTTGGTGGATGTAGCCCCAGGGTGGGGGAGAACCACGTAAACACTGTGTTGTTATGATTTGTGCTTGTTTTGAAGCATTTATATGTTATTTGTTAACTGCTTAGAGATGATTAGATAGATATGCTTATACTTAGTGCTAATGATGTGTAGAATGTTAAATCTGATATATATGAATATGCTCAATGATTGATATACCATATATGATCTATTTTACCTATGCTAAGTGCTTGAATACGCTAGATCATTGTAAATGTTGCGAAGCTCTATTTTATCAGTGAAGTTGTTATTGATTGAATATTGTGGAACTGATGGTGCTAAGTTCTTTATTAATTATTGTGATCACAGATATGTGTCCCAACTAAGGTTGCAGACACTTGATTCTTGCGACCACCCCTACCTCTACCTCAGGTTAGACTTCATCTACTTCACATGTGTTGTCGAAAGGGCCGGTAGTTAGGGTTTTTTTGGTGCATTATTGTAGCGTTGAACCCCGAGTATTCCCCTGTGCCAATAGACAGCTATGATGTTGAACTGTTGATCAGGTCTAATTTTAGTTGGAAAATTATAGTCCACACTCAGCTACCTAGGAGGAGGCATATGATATGCATTATCAGTTTCCCTTTGTTGATAGCTAGACATTTAGATATTGTTAAATACTTTATTTTTCATTTGTATACCATGAAACTTCGGGACAAAGTTTAAAACAAGAGGGGGTGTATGTAACATCTCGCTCTTGCGCACACCCCATGTGACTTATTCTTATGGGAACTTGTGTGCAAGTGATCCAGTTCACTATATGATTGACTAATTCGATTATGGAGCATGATGATGTTTGTCGATTTGATGATATGTTTATTTATGATTAGATCCATGTGCTTTGGGACAAAAAGGCTTGGGTTCTCTTGCGCAATAGGTGACATGGACACATGTTCTCTTAGTTTTGGTTTATTTCTGGCACGCCTGAAATATTTTGTATGGAATGATAGTTTAGACGTTTAGTTTTGTTTATTTAGTTAATTTTGAATGATGGTTATTAAACTTAGTTATCTCTTGCGTGCTTGAAAATTTAAGGTATTATATGAAGTATTGATTAAGGTTTATATTTCTCTACTTGTGCATGTTGGAAGGTTAATATAATGATTGGTTGTTGGTTACTTACTCTTGCACCACTAACTATGAAAATTTCTGATTGCTTAGAATTTGTTACTCCTTGCACCTTGAATATAGATAAGATGATTTCTTTATGCCTTATCTTATGTCATCTCATGATTGATTAGTTATTAAAATTTTCTTGTGAATTGGGATTTTGTGATGTGCGAATGGTTATCAGAACAATATGTGTTATTGATTATAGTTGACATTGTTGATTTAGCATAGCTAGTTTGGACTGGATTATGTTAGTGGGCTGTAGACACCTCCTTGTTCCTCAGAAAATTTGCCAGCCTTGAGACCTTAAATGGTAAAAATCGATGGGAACCTGGGCTTGAGCATTCCTTATGTGTCTTGGAGGTCCTAACCATTGCAGGGTAGGATGGGCAGGTAGGCATTTATATTCTTTATCGGAGTAATGCTCGTAATTTTGCTTCCAGCTTCTTGATTTGTTATTATGCTATTTTTTTAATGTTTATTTGCAGCGTGAAATTCATTCATTGTGATATCTTCGAGTTGTGTCACTACGACTTATTGTCATTGTTATTTTCCTCTAGTTTAAAAATAAAAAGGGAGAAACTTTTTACCTGTTGTACATTGTTTGTGTCATAACTGTCAGGGTCATTATACTTGCACTGACCACGTGAATAGCACTTGAAAGGCCCCTATAATTTTAACTCCCCCAGATGATTGAATGATGCATTCATTTATTCAAGCTTTGGACTTGATTCTCCAATGTGTCATTCACTACATTTTCGTCTGGGTGATGGAGGAATGAATTTGGCCATCACCTCTACGCTTGTGTGACCTTCGACTTTGGCTTCCTTATCATGTTATCTCTCCTTGGATAGAACATCATTCCTCCTCACTTCTTGTTGAACAAACATCTAGTCCACAGCTCCCTCTGGTGGCTCGTCTGGTGGCTCTCTTCTCCCTCATTCGTTTTTTTTGCCTTACCAAGCTCTGTTGCACTTCCTTCCTCTCCACTCTTCTGGCTATGCCTGGAATTCATGGGAAACCAAAATGATGCCCCGTATGGTATCAAAACCAAGCATGTATGGTCAATCGACCCCCTCCTATCATTTCTCCATCACCTAGATCCTTTCCCTCCTCATCTACCTAGTCCTCTTCGGATCTGGATGGCCTTCTGCCACTGTAATCACCTAGGTCTTTTCCTGTGGAATGGTTTTACCTGCACAGTAATTCTTTGGGCTTTTCTCCTGGCCCAATCCAATATTTGGCTTCTTCTTTACAACCAACCATGTTCCCCCTGATGCAATCACCCGCGCGTTCCATCACATTGCCACCACCCTCCATCCTTGCCCCTTTGCAGGAACCCTCATCTTCCTTTGAAGAGCCTTCGGTCCAACTTCATACATGCACAGATTTCACTTCATGCTCAAGGATTCATGACTGAGTGGCGATATTACACGACTTGATTTGTTTTGTTAGAAACGATGTGGAGGACTTGCGCTTTTAGATGGAAAACATGGAAAAGCAAGGGGAAAGAATTGAATTTCTTCTCACAACCATGCCATCTCTTTCCACTCTCTAGAACTGGCAACCCGTGCTCTATAAACTTCAGTGGCGATCCTTGCTCCACGTATCTAGGTGGCGACAAAGAGTGTCGTGGAAAAAAGTGACCACTAGCCCACATGAGGGACGACATGAGCACAGGTGTTAGCTCACATGCTTGGTTTTGTTAATTATGTTTTTTTCTCGAAGATTTCTTCTTGGACTGTATATGACACCTTGCACAATATTTTAGTTTTGATTTTCCAGAGTTAGTCCATTTTGGTCATTTAGTTTTCATGACAAGCTCAGCTAAATCAGTTTCCCTACAAGGAAATTCAGTTCATGTGGTTTAATTTTGTTGATCTTATTAATGAGAGAGAAGTTAAATTGGTTTCCCTATGATGCAATTTATCACAAACAAAACCTTTTCATGTCAGATGATACTATAATTATTATTTTTGAAAGGTAATATATAGATACTTACTTAAAAACAAAGTTACAAATTTTAATGTGATTAAATTAATTCGTTGTTAAAAATTGAATAAACGAGCTTTAGCTATATTTTTTTAAAAGGAGTGTTGTTGAGAATCCTCTTTAAAAATCACTAATATTTTTCAATTTTTAAAACTTGTTTTATTAAATATTAATTTTAAATCCTATGGAAATATTTTGTAACTATATACATAATTTAGTAGGATAATAATCCAAATATTTCCTGATTCAATACAATACACAGAGGGCAATGTGATTCACACCATATAATATTATATATTGTCATGTTAAGCTTTGTGTTTATATTTCTATGAAATTAAATTTCAAAATGAACATTTGTATCATGAATCCAATCTATATCTTCAATCTAATCTTGTGAGTTGTTGAATAATGTGTTTTATTATTGTTTCTCATAAAACTATACACCTAAAAGAATAGGTACTTTAATGTATTAAATGAAATATACAATTGACATTGAGAGTTAATGATAAGAAGTTGCATGTTTATGTCAAGAGGAGTAGGATATTGAGGTTGGGGGTGGAGGAAAAGGATCTTTCATGGAGGTTTAGGGTTTTTGACAGCTTAGGGAAGGGATAGATTATGATGGGGTAGATTATGTCGACTATATTCTAAATCTAATAGAATGGTGATATATTATATATATCTTCTTATTAGTCTTTGCCCACAGCAAGGGACTATAGCTTTCGCCCATAGGTCGAGCATTATTTGGTGTATTTTGGTTAATTAATAGGTGCATTTTAGTATATTGAATCTTTACTTTTTCTTAAATCAATTATTTATTTAAATTTATTTAAAAAATATATATAAAAAAAATTGAATTTTTTAATTTTTGACTTGAATTTATGATCTTTTAAATTTGTCCAATTATTTATTAAAAATTATTTAAAAAAAATAAAAATAAAATTTGAATTTTTAATTTTTTGACTTGAGTTTTATAATTGGCTTATAAATGTTTATGATTGGCTTATAAGTGATGATGGTTGTTTATGCTTGGCTTTGTTTAATTATTTATTAAAATTTATTTTAAAAAAAATAAAAACATTTTTTGAATTTTTTAATTTGTTGACTTGAATTTATGATTGACTTATGAATAGTGATGGGATTTAATAGGCCATGTTCAGTTTTTTTTAAGATTTTTTAGAAAAAAATAAATCATTTAAATAATATAAATTTTTTATTTGCCAAGTTTCTGACAATAATAATAATAATCTATTTTTAAGGTCACGGCGAAGCCAACACACCAAATTGGTATATGAGACTCCTTGTTTGTGGGACAAGGGACCCCCCTCTGCCCAACGATTTGACTAGTAACGTTTACGAAGGTATACATACCCTAGTAAAGTCTACAAAGGTATACATACCCTACCCCCCCTGGGAAACACATGTTCTTAACCATTAAGCCCACTCATAATGTATACTTAGCCTTTGTAGTCCATGAATGAAGTTGCTGCCTCAAGCCACCACGTCATACACTTATTACATTTGTTCAACTGCATATAGGATTTGGCAAGTATGGTGCATGCTTTCGTGGAAACGACAGAGCCTTTCTCCATGGCAGCCCTGCAGGCATAATTTTATCCATTAACTAAGGACCTGAATTTACCCCAGCAGATCAGCTCAAAAGACCTGAATCTATCCCTGTGGATCAGCTCAAAAGATCAACCACTGGAATTAGCAGCTATGGCTGCCCCTCAAAAGCTCAACAACCACTGGAATTAGCAGCTATGGCTGCCAATGCAGATCAACTCAAATCTCAACAATTACTGGAATTAGTAGCTATGGCTTCCAAGGCCATTGACAATAAGTCCTCCAGGATAAACTGAGGACAAAACCTCGAAAGCTCAATAATCTGCGCCTACGGATCAGCTCAAAAGCTCAACAACTAAAGAGATATATTGTTTCAATCATTTCCTTCAAGGTTTGTATGAAAATATTTTCATTGTAATCAAAATGTGCACTGAAAAATACTTGTTTAGAAACCCCGTTGGCTGCTTAGTATTCCAGGGGTTTCCCTCGTGCGTTCTGTTAGGCAAAT
>JASDQU010098532.1:18552-32410 GCA_032191745.1 Picea mariana | reverse complement strand
ATTTGTTGCATGAGGTTTTCAGATACACCTTCTGTACATATTTATTTTTTGTTTTTGTTGTTTGGATTTCTTTGCCTTCAAATCTTTCTTCGTTGGTGTGTTTTGATTTTTCCCCTTACGCTTATCAGTTATTGCTTTTTGGAAATACACATACCTGCATGTTGAACTGTTCAGACAAAGAAAACAGAAAATTCTTTCTCTAAAATGACTTCTGAAAAGTTGTATAAACATCAATTATAATACTTCTGAAATTTACTGCCATGTTGAGAAAAGACTGTTGTTTGAAAGAAGTTTACTAATTTTAGTCTATGAGTGAAGCCTGTCACGATCATCCATTATCTTCTTACACTGTCCCTGTTCCTTAAGGGAACGACTCAGAAGATCTCTCCCTGCTTTCAAAGGTTGGTTTTGCAAACAAACCATCTCTGAATCTTAATGAAGGACAGTTTTAAAAATTCTTTCAAGGTCTGTAAAAAAAAAAAATTTATGTCAAAAATATCATAATTTTCAGCGTCACCCCGCTCAATTTTTAAAAACCAAATAAATCATTAAAGAGCTATGGGAAGTGCTTGTAAACCCGCCGATATGCTGAACAGGTTTGCTGGCAATGGGTAAATGCATGTATGATGCCAAGACAACTTCGTCGGGGTACTGAACAGGCCTGCTGGAAGCGAAGCAATGTCGGGTATATGAAAATTCGTAAGTATGAAATCTCTTGAACTTAAAATGTCCTTTAGTCTGATCTGGAACTTCTTGGCAGGATACAGATATCAGAGTGGGTTAAATGGCAACCATGTCGAGGCTATAAACGCCTGCTGGCAGCAGTGGCTCTGTCAACAGTATTGTAGATTTTATCTTTAATATCGTGGCTCGCTTGTCTTAAGACTGTTATCAGTTTTCATCCTTTAAACATTGCTGGAATATTTGATTAATAATGATGTTTAAACAATTTTCTAGTTGTTTTTGAGTTTGAATTATTCTTGTTATCATAATATAAATTTGTTCTTTTGGCAGAGATAACTGCTTCTACCAGTGTGTCACCATTGTTGGCAGCCATTTTGCATTTTTATCCTATCTCTATAAGCTGTCTACACAAGTGTTTTGGAACCCTTGATTCTCATCGCAATCTTTTGCTCATTCGCACACCTGCATTTTGTTTTCATTTTCACGACTGAAAGCGTGAAAACCTTGGTTCGAAGTCGTGTCAATAGCATTAAAATCGTCACTGGATTACTATGGTTACTCTTGTCTATGTGTTCATTTCACTTCTAATTCAATAATGGTCACACAGTTGGCAAGACACCAAAACCTTTACTTATTTGCCTTTTTTTGTGTTGATATGACTTCATTTTCATAAGATTGTGGTGATATTATAATGATTGTCATTGAGTCCTTGATACAATGGTGGTTTGATGTTCTATAGTCTTTCATCAAATTCTTTGGTTCAATGGTTTCATAACAACGCATTAACATTATGATCAGACTTATGGTGTGACGGTTTCATACAATGCATAAGTTTTATGGTCAAATCCTTGGTGCTAAATTCGAAATGTGGTTTTGTTTTAAATCATGCAAACACTATTGTTGTACAAATATTCAACTTATCATAGTTTCCAATGGTTGTTTGATTCGCATTACTTTTAACACACACCAATAGTCAATCACCATAACGCCGTCAATTGTACATTTGATATGAATGTTCTGCATGGACTATCTCATTCCACCATCCTCGCACACTTAGGCATTAATGTCTGCCTTATATCTCGGTTTACCTCTGTTGGTTTTGGGGAAATCTTTGAGCTTACGGTCCTGCGTATACCCTGTCCAAACCCCTGTCCGTTTACCCTGCCGACTGTGTGTTCTCTCCCATGGCACCTGTAGTGTGCATAGAACCTAATGGTGCCCAAACTTTGTTGTTATTTGATATTTCCAGAGAATGTGAGAGGACTTAACTGGGCTCTAGTTCTGTGGTTTATTTCTGGTGTTGTGACCATGGGTTACTTAGAGTACCGGGAGTCTAAAAGAGGAAAGAAAATTAGGATTCCACCCAAAAGCAACTGGTTTATGGAAAACCAGGAAGATGATGATTCTTTAGATCTCTTGCACCCAAGTGTATCACCACTTGGTGAGTGAGGCCTTCATCCTTCTGAAGGAATGGAAGTTCAATTACAACCTCTGTACTAGTTCTGAAGTTAGTGTTCCTACAATCATTTGTACAGGTAATCAGTTGTGCTCACATTGTTTGGCCCTTAGAGAATTCGACATAGCTTTCATTCATATGGCATGCCAATAAATGTTTCATCAAGGGGTCATAATGATTTGTTTTAAGCGTTTAATTCATAGTGAAATATTTTTTCATTTTGGTAAGAAATGGCATGCAAGCATATCAGGTATGACTTGAGTCTTTTATAGATTTGAGATATAAATATTTGACATGCAATGAGGAATTTCTGAACTTAGAGAGAAGCACCATACCAGCTTTCATAGGCTAACCCTGTAATTGCCTCCCAGAGACCCATTTTTGCGTGGGCGATTCTGGGAAAACGGTGTTGAATCAGATCGAACCCTTGAAAACCCAGAACCGAAATTAGCCCCTTTACCTTCACCACGATCGATTTCCTCAGAAATTGGTTTGTTATAGGGTTATAGCTCAGGTTTTAGAGGTCAAATTTTAGATCTTCTCCGTGGCTGAAAGGTGCGTTTTGGTCTGTGTGCATTTGTTGAAATGTTTATTACTTCTCCAGGCCTGTGCCTCAGAACCTCTCACTCGACCTGCATTTCCCCCTCCTACACTCCTGCCTCCTATTGAACCCTTGACCAATCCAAAGATTCATCAAGCAGTCTGTCAACAAGCTGAAAGACAATAGGCTCTGTTCTCTTTAAAATGTTGAGGAAGCTACGGCCTTTGTTAACTCAAAGCTATCCTGACCAAGTCGTTTTCCTACAGCCCAGGTATGTTATTTCACTGTCGATTTTTGGTTTGAATTAGCTCAGAAATAGTTTGGCTTTGATAGAATTAAAAACGATTCTGTTATGATTGAATTACCAAGAATGATTTCGTTTTAATTATGTTTGCATTGAATCGGTACAAAAGATTTGATTTCTAGATCGATTACAGCTCTGTTTTGATTAAATTGGTTTAATATGATTTGGTTGGTTTTGAATTGATATAAACGATTTTATTTGCATTTAAATTAGTATCAAAGATTTGTTTGATAGATAGCATATATCCATGTTACCATTCGGTTAATTGAACACGATTTTGTCTGTTTCAAATTGGCATAAAAGATTTGGTTATTTCTAGCATGAATGATTTGATTTGCTTTAAGTTAGTAATTAAAGATTGGTTTAATAGGTTGAATATATTTCTGTTATCATTTGGATTGATTTAAAATGGTTATGTTTGTGAATAAGACCAGCTACAGAATCGTGAGATTCTGTAGCTAGTCTTAAAATTTGGATTTTTGTTAATTTTACCAATAAAACATTATCTAAACTTGTCTATTCTTGTCCACCTATAGGTACCTACGAATTTCAATGGAAAATTGGACATGTTGTGGCAGTTTAGAAGGAGCTTTTATGATGTAGTTTTGTTTTAGGTTGTTAGTTTAAGTCAGAAATAGAGACTTGGGAGATTATTCCCAGATTTTTTGTAAATTGTTTTTGATATTTCCCACAGGGATGTTTTACCCTGTGGCCTTTATAAACTCATTTATTTTTGTAATGACCCATCATCACTATTGGGAGAAAAAGAATTTGGACTTATGAGGATACAAAATGGGATGAAAGTTGATGTTTTGTAACAACTTTAGCTTTCAATATATCAAACTTTTATTTCAAGTTTTCTTCATATCAGTTTGCAATCAATTATCAACTACTTTAGCTATCATAATTCATTGCAGGTTGATGTGATTTGGTTTATGTGTTGTCCATACCTGACTGTCTCTTATTTTAAAGTACATCAATTACTTTGTTTCAATTTAATGAATTAAAGGTTTATCTTCTTCGTTAAATGAATCATTTTGTACTAATATTCGCATACGGGTTTATCTAAATGTGATGATTTGTAAATCTTAAGATTGATGTAAGTTTTATGTCTTGTTTGTCCTGTCATTTATATTCAAAGAGCACTGCTGCTTCCTGTTTACAAGAATCTTGTGGAAAATCTGGTGCGGGTTTCCTCCCATCGAAAAGCTAAATCGAATACTTTGCACGGGACAAATTGGAAAGCGTTACTTCAGGTTAGATTGTTATTTGCAATTTGATAGATAATAAATTCGAGAATTTTCAGTAGTTTAGATAGATGTATAGTTTAGTTTTATAGTACAGATTGTTATTATTCAGCTTTGATAATTGTCATTTTATTTTTTGTTTCACAAATTATAAAATCCAAAAATAATAGCCTTGCTGTCATAGGACAGCTCACAAATGGTTTTTTCAGGTTTTCGATTTAAAATCTGTATTCTGTAAATAATGTGCATATGTAATTGAGATTTAATTGTATTTATAGCTGAACATTTAATTTCGTAGAATTATTATTGTATAATATTAGTAAGTAAGCTGTATATATATATTTTAAAATTTGTATATAGTTTGTTGTAGTTGTTTTTTTTTCCATTTAGATTAGTTCCTTTAGTTTAGTTTTTCTTTCGTTTTCTTAGGACTTAGATCAGCCAACGAAGCCGCTAAACCCGTCAGGGTGGATCATCCCAAACGGCTTGGGTTATTTAGACAACCCCAGACTGGATCCACTCCTCCAGTTGACGAGCGTTCATTTTCGCCCATCAACACAAACCTAGTTCATGAAACTATTGTCTACTTGGATCCTAAGTATTATGTAAAAGACGAGCTCGTGGGAGTCCCAACTCGGCCTTTCAATGTTTGCCCCTATCCTCGCTTTCCCTCAAAGAGATATGATTCCTCCTTTAGGTCACCATATCATTCCCTATTGATTATTATGACAACGATGATGATGAGTCCAAGGCTATCTATTAGTTGGAACCAGACAAATCCATGTGCTTGCAGAGGTGGTATACTGTGCAGTGGCCCTATACATGTGAGGATATAGAGACACAAATTCCACTCTTGATGTTCATGATTACACTTATTTTCATATTATTAGAGACTGGATCAACTTGTCTTGGTAAAGACAAGGCATTTGCAGTTGGTCATGATTGGGTATTTTGCAGTTGCTTCACACCTTTGTCTTTTTCATCCAGATAAAGTGACAACATTGGTAAATTTGAATATTAATTCTTTGGCTACATAACCTCACAACAAATGCAACTAAGAAAAACAAAACTATTGTTAGCTTCCCCTAACGGTCCATCAAATATTGCATTATATATATGTACAAGGAGGGAGATTAGATGCATGTTGATGAAATCTCATGGAGAATTTTTTTCAATAGTGTCAAAGGGATAAAGATTATGAAAATATCAGATGCTAATAATCTATCTCCAAAAGATAGATGGAAACAAATGAATTGAAGGATCAAATATAACCAACAAAATCTCTATTTTGAAGGAAATTGGGACAGTTAACTCATGAGATATCGATCCCTCTCAAATATTTTATCTCTAATCTATTTTGATAAAATAATCCCAGATTTGCAGACAACTAATTCCATATTTTGAGGCAACAATTGAGTAATGTGTTCCATATTTTAAGTGATTCAAGATAGCATTCAAAGAGTATAAAATCACCAGCGGAAGATGATTAAAGGGAGTAGGGGTAGGTTAGGATGTTTTGGCAAAGTGAAGACTGTGTTTTCTTGTAGGATGAGGTTGTGAGGCCATTATTTTGTAAATTCTTGAATCAAAGAGAATCATTCATTGGAATCATCTCTCAATATAACATAGCCATGTTTTCCTTCATGTTTTATGTGTTAAGATTCTTGTAATTCCATGTCTATTCTTTTAATGCAATTTTGATATGCAGCTTGGACAATTGGTATAACTTCAAATATCAATGAGTGTAATACTGAGATAGTTAAAATATTTTTTCTATGACCTTTTTCTATAATGTATATATTCAAATACTGTAATCAGAATTACATTTTTGAATATTTTGTGCCTCAATTCATTCATTTAATGCCCAGATTCAAATGTTCATTTCTTATATTGGATTCATGATCTCTATGCCCAACTTGTTTTCTTCATCTCAGATTGATAGAGATTTATTTTTCCCTCTGTAATCTTTGAGATTTATGTTTCTCATTTTCCTCACTCTATTACCTATCAGATTTTGTGTTCCATTATGTGAGATTCCATGCCCAATGGATCGAGCTTTTTGGTCTGAAAGTTACAGTTTTTATTCCATTCCATTGACTTGATTATCCTCAGCCATGTTTATTCAATCCTTTGCTTTTAAATATGGCACATGTGCTTAATTGTTAGAACTATTGCTTAGTGACGATGAGCATCAAGTGTTCTTTTATTATATGAGAGAGCCATCTTTGTTCCAAGAGCCAACGTTTGGCCTAAAGTTGGTTTAAAGATGTCATGACATGGTTTCTAAACAACCAGAAACTATCTCAAGTTATAACAGATGTGATATGTGAAATGCATGAGAAAATATACTTAGACTTTTGAAAATGTTAGTACAAAAGGGAGGATGGGATAGGATCAAATTGCCAATGATTTTATTATGAGAGGGAATATGATCTAGGATGGTGATCTTAATATTGTCTTAGTACTAGAGTGAGGGAAAAGTGCATAAGGTATGACACATAAAACTAGAATTGTTGATTATGTTAGTACAAGATGGAGGAGGATGTTAGTATTATATGAGTGCTAGAGTGATGAAATATTATGATTGTAGTACTAAATGGAGGACTAAATATGTTATCACATTGACCAAGGGTAAAGGAGGATGGTGATCTTAATACCCAACTAAGGCCCCACATGGAAGGAGGGTATTATAGCATCAACCAAAGGCGTGACAGGATGATGATGTTAATATTGTCTTAGTACCAACACGAGGGAGGATGGTGATCTTATTACTGGAGCACCACTAGCTATGGTAGTACCAAAGTGAGGGAGGATGTTATGACTTGCATGCAAAAGCTACCTTTCCAATTGACTAAGCCTTTGATTCCTAAATCCTTATTAACTAAGCATTTATTTATATCACATATTTGTGAATGTAGAATTATTAACAATGCACACAACCAACAAACATACAACTAAAAGGACGAAGGTACTAATATGGAAACAATCGGCCATCACATGATAAGATATAAAACCAATGCATGTGTTAATGATGAGTTGAAATGCTTAATGTAACAATATTTTCAAAGAAACCAACAATTTTCTTCACTTCTTTTCACAAAGAGAACAGAGGAAAAACAAAGTCTATATAAACATAATATTGCCACCTCACATAAATAAATTTAGCATAAAATTTAAAAATAACAATAAATTAACAACAAAGTATGAATGTTATGTATAACAACCATATTAATAAATCAAAAAATTAAACAAATCTTAATTTAAATAATAAAATTTAACTTTAGATATTTACATTTTATTTATATATATGAAAAAATTAAATATAATTATTATTATTTAAACTAATTTAATTAAACTACATTAGTAATTTTACCTTTAATCTTGTCATCATCTCACTTTAAATTTCTTCACACTTCTTTTTACAAAGATAGATTTAAACAATAAAAATTACATTTACATTTTATTTATATATGAAAAAATTAAATACAATAATTGTTATTTAAAAAGAATTAACTAAATTACATTAGTATTTTTTCCTTCAATCTCATCATCATCCAACTTTAAATTTCTTTAGACTTCTTCTTACAAAGCTATATTTAATCAATACATAAAAAATTCTTTACACTTTTTTTTACAAAGTTATATTTAAACCATAAATAAAAAACACATTTATCACATCACAACTTAAACATTACAAAGTTAGATTTAAACCAACTTAAACATTACAAAGTTAGATTTAAACCATAGATAAAAAAACATATTTATCACATCACAACTCAAACATTACAAATCTAGATTTAAACTATACATAAAAAAAACATATTTATAGCATCACAAGTTCTTCTTACAAAACTAAATTTAAATCATAAATAAAATAACATATTTATCACATCACAACTTAAACATTACAAAACAACATTTAAACCATAGATAAAAAATATATTTATCAAATCACAACTTAAACATTACAAAACAAAATTTAAACCATAGATAAAAAAAAATTATTTATCACATCACAACTTAAACATTTTAAAGGAAACCTCCTTGTATAACTTTAAAGAAAATACCTCATTGTTTGTCACATCACAACTTATAAACATTTCCATCTAGAAAGAACCTCCTTGTATAACTTTAAAGAGAGTACTTTCTTGTTTTTTTAATTACGCCGAAAGGCGTACACCTATTGATAATGGGCAGATTTAATAGGGGTTTAGTTCTTAATAAGTTTTCTATGGACAGGATTAAATATGGCTGGAATATTCTTAGTAGTCACACAAAATAAATGGCTGTGATTTCAATCATTAACTTCCTAGCTATTATAAAGAAATCAGTTTATGTGTTTACTTTTTTACATTTACCTAATCATATTTAAAAATTACTTTGATAGCTAATTGATTGCCACATAAGTGATTAACATACATTAAAATATTAACACCAGATAAATGAAGTCCAACAGTTTATTTGTTAATAGATAATAAAATTTAATATATTCTTTTAAAGATTCGTTTCATCTTCTCAGCCTTTCCATGTTCACCAGCAGCTATTTTGCTGTTATGCTAGTGTTTATTTAAATTAAAAAAACACACTTATCCTTTATTTTAACCATAAATACCAAAACACACTTATCCCATGTTAAGCATTTCTAGATATGACTTGAGTTACTGCAGTCTTTCAATCTTCCATATTAATATATCAAAATATTAAAAAAAAAAAAATTTAAATAACAAAATTTAATAGCTGAAAATATATATTTTTGAAATTTAAGAGACTACAAATTTAAATTTAAAGAAGTAGGATATGTACACCTCAGTAGAAGATTCTTTATTTCATAAACAAAAAATTTCATACATCAATTTAATCTCTAATTTTAGTGATGAACTTAAAAAATTTGATTATTATTATATTATTAAAATAAATATTAACTAAACTACATTATTATTTTTTCATTTAATTAAGCAGAAAGGTGTACACCTATTGACAATGGACACATTTAATAGGTATTTAGTTTTTAATACGTTTTCTATGGATGAAATTAAATATGCCTAGAATATTCTTAGTCGTCACAATAAATGAATAGTTCTAATTTCATCCGTTAACTTCCGAGCTGTTATAAAGACATCCGTTTATATATTTACTTTTTTACATTTACCTAATCGTGTTTAAAAATTACTGTATTCACTAACTTATCACCACGTCTACTTGATTAAAAAATATTAAGATATTAAGATGACCACGTTTCTGTGCTGGCATCACCAGTAGTCGCTCAGAAGTTTAACAGCCAACTGTCTTTGGCGTTCACCAACAGCTGTGCTAGTCTTATCATCAAACTATAAAACTACATTAAAAACATATATATCACATCATAGCTTAAACATTTGTGCTAGTCTTATCATCAAACTATAAAACTACATTAAAAACATATATATCACATCATAGCTTAAACATTTCTGATACTTCTTTAAAGACAAAAACACAATTCTACAGCATACCACAAATACCAAAACACACTTCTACATACTGGATTAACCACAAATACCAAAACACAGTGATCGGAAACCTTGCAATTAAGTTTCCAAAACACAACATGTATACCTACATGGAACAGTTTACGAAATCATTTCAGCATCAAAGAATTACATGCATCTCAATTTTTTGACTTTCCTGGAATAAGCGAGAGCTGAAGGTCCACATCCAAATAACCAAACTGTGGTGATGGATTAGCTGATATGGCTCTACCTTGGTGCTATATGTTCAACCTTACAATTTTTTGATTGGATTTGCAGGATGATGATCAGGTTGATTTCCATGAAGAAACCCACACCAAAGGGGTAGAACCCCATTTCAGAACCAGTCGATGATCACCCACCGATTCTACTTCATAACATCCGCTACGCCCGTTCTGCACCGTATATTTTGCATGGAACATATTGTCGTTGCTTATACTCCCTTCAACATAACCACACTCCAGAGGAAGGTCGACAACGTTGGATTTTCTGTTATCATCTGGGCCACACGCACTACAGCTCACAACTCTCCTAGACATGGCCGGTCCAAAGAATATGCGTTCCACCATCGCTCTTGCAAGTCCATAATCTGGCAATCCAGCTTCAAGCGAGTCGAAAATGGTGCACAGCTCCTCCAGACAACGACAGAAGCTCTCGAAGAAGTTGGCCCTGTCTCTCTTCGCGCCGTGTGGACCCGTAGCGAGCGTAACGGCCTTAGGATTCAAGCGGCGTGAGCCGACGAGGAATTCCAATAACTGCGATTTATTTCGCAGATTGAGCATGTGAGGCAATTGCCATATGCAATTCACTATTACAATCTCCTCCTCATGCGACGGCAGGACCTCTTTCAGCCCTTTCAAATCCGTTTCCTGGAACCAAAATGGGATCCCCACAGAGCTTGCGTACTCCGACAGCCTTCTTCCGGTGTGCCCAGAATAAAGCAGGCATTCTTCCTCGTCCTCTGCCCATTTGATTGCTGTGATTCTCAAGTGACCAACATCATAATTTCCTTTATTCCTCAGGTCCTCCATTAATGGCGGCCATTGCATGCCCTCCATTATATCAAAGTCGATAATATGGATTCTCACATTATTAGCACCGCCAGCGGCCGCTACTGCTTCCAGAATGCATTGGTTAGCAGTGAAGTGAGGTATTTGTATGTAAGGATAAGATACATGCAGGAGCTTTAAAGCTCCCAGATAATGGTCCTTAGTGCTATTATCATTGGGCTCCAAATGGGCGAGGGATTTCACATTAGAGTGAAGTAGAGCATCGAAGAGATAGTAAGCCACTCTCTCCATGGTGGAGCCTGTGGGAGAAACCAGCAGTCGCAACCTGCAGAGTATGACCTCCACTCGATCTTGTGCTCCCTGCGACATTGCCTCTGCGCATTCTGTCAAGAGATGAACGAGCCTCAAGCCTTTGTATTCCATATCCTCAAGGGCGCCACGATCGACGTCGAGAGAGTACGAGCCTGCCTTGTTTGTGACGACAGAACAGTCAGAAAGCAGTTGATCCCCAGCAACTGGATGTGGGCATTGCAAGACAATGGCATCACCGTCTATTGGATCTCCCTCGATGTTATTATTGTCATCTTCGAGATCTGTATCGATTAAATACTCTTCAATTGCCTGCAAGTCTGCTGGCAACGATAGGTTATTAACGGAGCAGCCGTCGTTGTAATCCCATAACGACCATTCGACTGCCTCCAAATCCACGTCCAACTGATCTATTGCTGCGGAATTACTATCCCAATCTACATGCGGCAGACTACTGAATACATGATCCCAATCTATTTCATAAAAAAGTGATGTTCCAGTTCCAGTTTCCATGCCGCCGATATTCGAGATTCTGTAAAAATTGAACCTCCCCTTCTCGATCCGATGGCAGAAGAAAGACAGCCAAGAAAAAGGCCTGCCGGCCTTAATGATGAACCATTAATGGTGTTATTATTGATTGATTGATACCAAGAATTGCAACGTCATTGACAACGATTTGATTTTCGATCACCATAAAGGGAACTAAGGACTTAGTTTAGGGACCAATCCCTCACACACAGTTGGAGTTTTCTCGTAGGTGGGAACCTGGATTTTCGACCGAGGACATAAAGGGAACTAAGGACTTAATTTAGTACCCAATCCCTCACACAAAGGTGCAGTTTTCTAGTAGGTTGGTAGCTGGATTTTTGTTTCATAGGACCATTTATCATTAAATTTTAAGGTGGAGTTTTCTAGTAGGTGGGTAGCTGGATTTTGGTTTCATAGTACTATTTATCATTAAATTTGAAGGGAAGGGTTATATTTCAAACGGATTAAATTTATTGTAATTTTCTAAATAGTTTCATGAACGTCGAAAGGTTTAGGTTGGTTTAGAAAATGAAAAGAAGTCATAAAATATGATCAAGTAAAAGTAAAAAAATAAACATGTAAACGGATGCCTGCCTTTATAATAGTGAGGAAGTTAGTGGTTGAAATCACAACCATTGATTTATTGAGACTACTAAGAATATTCCATCAATATTCAATATTGACCATACAAAACTAATTAAACACTAAAAACCTATTAAATATACCCATTATCAATAGGGAAGTAATTATTCTTTTCTATGAAAATTATAAAAAAAAAAAAAATCACTTATAATATGATTATTTTATAACTCATTTATTAGGCCGAAAGGTGTATACCTATTGGAGATGGGGCACAATTAATCACCTTTTAATCTAAAATTCTAATCCGATAGCTAACAATTGAAGATGTTGGCATATTCTTAGTCGTCCTCTCAAATCAATGAATGAAATTTAATATTGATAACTTCCTTGCATTTATAAATGCTTACGTTTACTTGTTTACTTTTTCACATTTACTTAATATGATTAATAATTTAGTGATTGTCAAATTTACCTAATTAACCAGGATTAAAGTGTCATATTATTACACGTAAGTGTTTTATTTTGGGGATATATTTATGAATCTAAGCAGCAAACTCTTGAATTCCACATTTGTTGCATGTACATGTTTTATTTTGGAGATATATTTATAAATATGAAGCAGCCGACTCTTGAATCTGAAGCGGCAAACTCTTAGATTCATCAACCACTCATGAATATGAAGCAACTGACTCTTAAATCTGAAGCGACCTATCGACGTTCATCAACCACAACTTACACAACTTAAGTGGTTGTGCTAGTTATAAACTCCTTTATCATTTGTTTACATATGTTCATTATTTAATTTGAATATTGAAATTTTCAAAAAAATTAGATTGCAATTTGAAATCAACAAAACTAAATTTTAAGAAGGCTATGAGTAGATATGTGGAGAAGAAACGCCCTATTCTTGCTATGTAGAAGAAAAGCGTGTTGTCTAGAAGAAAACACTTGTATAATCTCAATTAATAACAAGAGAATTCACCATTTGATCCTCAATCTTTGTAGCTTCAATAAACAAAATATACATGCATGCAGAAGATCCATAAAAGTAAGATTGTATTGTATAAAAAACATAACAATTTTTTCTTTAAACTAACTTGACATACTAAAAAATGTTAACATTTTTTTTATATTGTTAAGATATAGGGAAAAAGAATAGTAAAAGAAAAAAAAAACTTGTAAACACAATAAAAAGTAGAACATATTAAGGAAATTTTGGTTTATTGCTAAGATATAGGGGAAAATAATTAATAAAAAAATAAAAAATAGAAGATATTAAGGAATGTTTTTTTTTATTGCTAAGATATAAGAGAAAAAGACTAATTAAAAAAAAACACTTATAAAAATAATAAAAGAATAAAAAGTAAAAATATATTACTGAAATTTTCAGACCCATAAAAACAATGAAAAGTAGAATATTTTAAGAAATTTTTCCTACCATTTCAATTGAAAAAGTATGAAACACTTTTCAATTCAAATTTGACAAATGAATTTTTATTTTAATTTTTGTGGGAAATAATTTTAAGCCCTTCTCTACGAAGGTCTAGAAGGCTTTTGAAAGATAATGAAGACTTCAATTTTGATCCATGATTCCCACCATGACACTGAAATGAGTTTTTCAAACACCCACAAAAAAAAATCACATAAAGAATGTTTATCCTTTCAACCTAATCACAACAAGTTAAAATCTAAT
>JASDQU010098531.1:35743-51075 GCA_032191745.1 Picea mariana | reverse complement strand
ATCATACCATCACTTTTCCATCTTGTCTCCCACTCATCTATCCCATTCCCATTGTCTAGGCATTAGGATGATCTGTTTTTGGGGTTGCACCTTATCTCGTGGGAAGAAGGGGCTAAAGGCCCAGAAGGTAAAAGCAGCTAGTAAAAGATAAAAGCCTGAAAATGAAACCTCGAGATGCTTCGCCCAGGGATCCCCGAGAAGGCAATAAAAAGCCTCTCAGCAAGAAACAAGAGGGACCCGAAAAAACAACAAACAAGAACTAATCAAGAGGATGGGGGGTCTCATCATGAGCCAACCTATTGTGTTCATGGGTACCTAACAACATGACATTGCCACCATCTGGTTACCACACCAGGGCAGTGACCTTTGGTTGCATGGCCAAGGGAAAGGGGGTCCCATCACGAGCTAGCCTTATCACCGCTGTGAAAGTACTTATGGGTAACATTGTCAGCTCTGGTCACCACGCCAAGGCAATGTCCTCTAGTTAGCCCTTGAATAAAAAGAAAAAGAAGAAGAAAAAGAAAATAAAGAAAAGAATAAAGGAAAAAGGGGCTTGGAAAAATTAGCATCCATGATGGGTACAACTCACCTTCAACAAGGGCACCCACAAGTAATATCATGCATCCCTAGCTCTCACTCTACTCGTATGTCTGGGCATCCCTTGAACCACTTCACCTCGTTTACATGGCTTGGATGAAACCCCTTGGAAATTTTCCTTTTCTTATGGATACTAGCCCAATAGGGTATCTTGTCCTTTTTCCCAACCTTGTATTGTAGGTTTTTGTAGAGTCTTTGAGCTATTGAATGATATATCAAGGCTTTTATGCATATGTTTGATAAAATTGATGATGAAATGTGATTGACATTGCTATGATCCCTGTGACTAATGAGCCTATGGAGGGCGTAGTTTTTGATGTGCAAGACCATGCTCGATGGACAGGTACCACGTGGACTGGTACACATGGGGAGATGATTAGTTCGGACCTCCATGGGGCTGAAGAGCCCATCAGATGGTTGTTGAGACCCCATCAGGGGCAGAGACGGGATAGTGTTTGACCGAGGTCTTGCACCGGAGAAGAAGAGGATGTTCCATCAGGGGCACTTTGGTTGAGACAGACCTAGGGGGGTTGACCCACCTGCAGTGGAACATTGGCCCCAAATGACCCAGGACGTCACCAAGAGGCGTGTGACATCATCATGAGAGTATGGCAGATGGACAAGGTTGTTGGCACATGTGGCAGTTTGGAAGAGCCTAAAGAGGGCTAACGTTTGGCTTCTAGATGGTACACTGGCCCCAAAAAGGCCTAATGTCTCCCTCAGGAGGGCTTGATGTCTCACTTTTGCTCATTTAGGGTTTTAAAAGAACATTTAATGTAAAAACAATATGATTTTGGTTTAAAGCCTTGTCGGCTAATTTTTATGACCTAAAATTAATTAAAGGTCATGATACAGTATATATTGAGGAGTTTTATCCTCATTTTGACATAACACACAAATCACTCTCCTAGTGAGATCTGATTTTTGCACCCTTGTTGGGGTATTTCATCTTTTAAGTGAGGCGCACTTGTTGAAGGAAGGATTTTCTTGGAATTTTTGGGATTTCTCTTGAAGGAAGGTTTACAACTAGGGTTTGCAATGCTATTTCATCATGATATGTAAGTGTTTTTTTTGCAAAACTTCTTAATTGAATGGTTGTAGTCTTATATTCTTGCATTTATTATAATTTTTTCTGATTTTAAAACCCTAGGGGACAAACACACAAGTAGGTCGTTGTCTCATGTCCCCTAAAAGAGAAATTCTTAGCCATTGAAGAAGGAAGGAAGAGCCTAGCCATTGCCACACTCTTTTTACTTCTTCCCCTGTGCTAGCCGTACCTTTTGAAGGTCAAGAAGGAGGAGACGTCCCAGGCCTAGATTATCTACACCTAGGGTTGTCCTGCTTCTAGGGTTTGGTGATAGGGCCTTGCCTTTGCAACACTCTCCCTCACCTCACTCTCTTGTCTTGACTTATCTTTTATGCTAGTTGTTTTGCCAAGTTTAACCTAAGGAAGGAGGAAAGAGCATGAGGCCTTGTTTAAGCAACACCGGAGTGGGCCTCTTTCCCCTAGGGTTTTGATTCTGGGGCCCTACCATTGCAGCACTTCAGATCCCTTCCCTCTAGTCCTTAGCCTATTCCCTTCAACCTTTGTGCCCTCTCTTAAATTGACTCCATTTACCCTTAGGCACTGATCTCAGGTCCCCAACGTTGAAGTGATAGTGGTCCAACAACTCTTAAAACTTTTATAAATTTGAAACCCTAACTAACTACTAACCCTAATAAGGTTGACGTCACACTTGGTTATTCCATCTTGACACAACATTTTCTATTGATAAGAAATTAGATGGTGTTTTAAAGCATTTATTGAGTAAGGGATTGATTGGATACATTGTTTGCTACATCATCTCAATATTTATTGATGAATTGATATCGTTCCATTGCTATATTAATTAACATTGATCTCATCAATATCTATTATCATAATTGCTAATATATTGATATCAGATAGTTGTATGAAGTACTAACCCATTGAATTATAACCTGCATATATTGTTTTGTTATTGTCTTGTTCCGGGYAGGTGTTCTCATTTGGGGCTACACTTCATTATTGGGTGTTTAGCCGGACTRTCTGATCTTGGTGGTAACCTGTGAGGAGGGACTTTTAATTTGACCTTTATACCTTGGCCTCTTCAAAACCCTAGGTTACCAGGGACGTCTCCCCTGGGCCTAATCTCCCTAAATAGAAAGAACCTCCCCATTGAGGTGACATTGGGTGGGGTAGATTCMTGTTACGCCAGTTTGGCCTCTTTCTTCTAGTGATTTGACCTAGCTATAAACTGTGCGATAACAGGCCACACTCAAAGAATCACTATGAGAGATGAGAAAGAAATCCCCAATTATCAATAAAGAAAGAAAAGTAGGTCATCCAATCCATATTGAGTAGCATGAAATGTACCATTGAGGTGATGAATCCTAAACCTTTAAGAACCCATTCAAGGTCAAAGCCAAGGTAGATATCAAACTATATGATGGTCAATTAGGCCTCAAGAAGCTAAGCAATTGGCTAAGACAATTTGAATCTTTCTTTGGATATCGTGGATTTTTAGAGGTAGATAAGATTTACTTTTCCCCATTAAAAATGGAGGGTTAGACATTGTTGTGGTGGAAAAGTTTATGCCAAGAAAGACATCTTACTAGACAAAATTCAATCGTTCATTGGGAAGAGTACACGACTCTCATCAAAAAGGGAATTTTTAACCAGTGAACTCTAAAGAAGAGCATGATTTTAAAAGGCATTACTTGAGACAGTGACAACGACAAGGAGTACAAGATTACACAACCGAATTTCAAAGAAAATGTATTCATTTGGGTGTTTACCAATCTGATAGTGAGGTGATGACTAAGTATATGAATGGGTTGCATAGCCATGCTAGAAGAGAAGTTGTTATTTTCAAGGTCAAGACTCTTGATGAGGCTTGTAAGAAGGCAATGAATATGAAAGCACAACATGGTGAGAAGCTTGTTAATGAAACTAGTACATAGAAATTAGATGGAAAGAAACCCCAAATTAAGAAGGGGAAAAGTAGCAAGGTGAAAGGAAATTTTCAAATGCCACCCAATAGAAGAATATCATATGTGAACAATGCTAGAAGAACAACCATGACAAAGACCATTGTTGTGTGTTGTAGCTCAGACATATTTGCAGGAACATCGTTGATAAAAACTTCCTTAAAGTATATTCTAGAAAGGTAGTAGATCAGAAGATTGAAGGAATATCCAACCTCAATGTCAAGGTCTCATTAGTGGTTTAGTTAATCTTGGAAAGAAGTACTAAAGTAAGGTTGTTATATCCCCATATTTGAAAAAATCAATATGCTTATGTGTTTGTCAATAAGAAAGAGTCGGATATCAAGATAGATTCTTTTCATGTGAATATGAAAATCAAGAACTTTGTTGTAAGAATCATCTTTGGAACGAACAATCAAAATAACTTAATATCTATGTCCTTGTCCCACAATTGGCCTTGAATATTTCTACACATCTAAAACTATATCTTCTAGGATCATTGTAGAAAGATGTTAAGATTCAAGTAAACTACAATGTGTAAGTTCAAATTTCACATTTCAACCCATTTTATTGATGAACTATAATGTGGTGTTGATCCATTAGATGCATGTGAAGTTGTCAAATTGGTAGTCCATACCTTTGGGATAGAGAAGACTCTTTATTTAAGAGATACAACAAGTGGACATTGATTAAAGAAGGAAAACCTTACCTATTATCACACCAATTTTGTCCACTTGGGACATTTATGTGCATAAATGATTTTAGGGGCTAAATTTCGCCATTGGGCTAATTTTCCATGATTTTTCCCAAAAAACGATTCGCCAGTTTCCATTTTTTCTAAAAATGATTCGCCCAAATTCCATAGAATAAATTATTTTACCTTAAAATCGCCAAAATTTTATAGAAACTATATAAAATCCTTAGAAATTTGAATAATTTTACAAAACTATCGCCAAACATTTTACATTTTCATATTAAGGATTAGTAAGATTAGCCCATGTTTCTACATTTTAATATAAATTTTCATCCTTAAAATTATCCCTGTTTGCGTGATTCTAATTGCATACTTCCTAAACCAACATTAACCAATTTGAATTCACCCAACACATGGATTATAGGCTAATTACACATCTCAAATATGAATCAAACTTTAGGTTAATTATGCAATGGGTTGCATGACCAATCCTTTATTAGTCATGAGACAATCATATGATTCGTGCAACTTTTCCTTTATTAGTCACACTAACAAGTGGGTAGGGGTTCTTTCGATACCCACACAATAATTGTAGCAATGTGATTTGTGCATTTATATTGTGCATTAATTCCACAAATTGCCTAAAATGATCGGAGGACGAATGTAGATATGTTCCAATAATGTCCCTCTCATCAATGGAAGGGTACTTACCCTTCCTTTGTGTCAATTTAGGGTCATGAGAGAACATGGGATCCCATGACTAAATATTTGGCATTCCCACTTGAACTAGTTACCTTCCAACTCATATTTAGCCTATAAATACAAGTCTCCTCCATGCATTTTATAGTCTTTCTTAGTGTTAAGGTTATGTTGTTGAGACTTTTACAAAGGGTGATAAATCCTTTTCTTCCACCCACCTTTTCTTGTGTTTCTTTGCACTCATGCGACCCATTTTCCCCTCTAAAGTACCATTGCATAAAGGTAATAGCTCCCAAATTAGAGAGATTATATCGAAGGAACAAAAGAACCCTTGCATGGAGATGATTAGATTCCAAGTTGAAAACATCTCCTCGTGTGATACATTTCATTTGTTATTGCATTTCCATTTTATAATGAAGGATTTCTTCTCCCCACCACCCAAAAAAAATGTTGTTTCAGTCAAAGTTTAAATTCATTGTTTGACTGATTTGTTAGTTAGTATACATGTTTAGGGGGTAGATTATATTGAATTTTGTTGTCACTGACTTACATTTTTGTAATAGCATCTCTATAGTCAATTGTGATTAGTTTTTGGTATACATTCACACAAAAGCCCCATATGTAGAATGGTGACCATACTTTGGATTAGAGACCATTCATATTTCCTTTGTTGTTTCTAGGCCCTCCATTTGCTTGATGTTAGTTTGCAACTTAGTTTAGACCCTTATTTTGACCCTAGCACATTGTTGTAGGATTAGTTTTTTCAAAAACATATTTTTGAGCATTCCTAGGAAATAATGCAAATGTTTCATAGGTTCTTATACATATCACATGGATTTCCCTTTGAGAATCTATAATAGACATAAATATATAAAATATAAATATAAATAGACAATAACAATAATTAATATGAAATGAAGAGACGAGTCATAATGAAAGGACATGTCTCCGAGTGATAGGGTACCCCTGTGTGGGTATATATTGTTGAAATATTGTAACTGTGAAGAATATTCTAAATATAATTGAGTTATTATTATATAGATGAATCCCCTTTTGTGAATTAATCATGTCGAGACTTATGTATGACCAAATCCCCTATTGTGGATTGGTCAAACCACGTTTATATGGTGCTAATTGAGAAGTCATCCCCTAGGGCTAATTAAAGTGGTTTTAACCACTAGTTGAAGAATTTGGCCCTACTTGGTGAAAAGACGCAACCCTGGCGCCTATCATCTAGTATAAATAAGAGAGCATGATACCTCATTATCCCACTCACTTAGCCACTCATCTAGTGCACAAGTTTTGGAGATAGCTGCATTTTCCAGAAGAAGGAGAGAGAGGCGCATGCTTGGTCTTGGATATTCTTGGTGGTTTTGTCTTCTATCTTGGCATTTTATTGACAATCTATATTAAGGAAGTTTTTTTTGGGTTTTCTCCCCCATGAGGGTTTCCCAAGATAAAATGTTGTGTACATTGTGATTGTGTTTCTCTTAGTGATCCTGCTTATGTTATTATTGTCTATTAAATTGAAAATATCTTAATAACAACTCTAAATTTAACATGGTATTAGAGCTAAACTGAGTAGAGCACCTTTCACTAGGTAACCAAAAACATCACTATTGTCATACAAGAAAATTAGGGCTTTTATTGGAAGGGGTTTTCTAACTAAAAACCATCTAATAAAGTGTGCCCTAGCCTAGAAAACTCATTGGCAGCTTGAGTACACATTTTCAGTGGCCAAAGCCTCTAGAAAGTGAAACCCTAGTTTTGATTGGTACGAGAAAACCAGAAAACTAGGAAACCAAAACCAGTACCAGTCCATATTTGTGCATGTTCAGTTTCAAGGGGTAAAAAATGGATTTTTTGAAATTAGCCTGCTCCATCCTACTCGCCTCAGCCCAACACATCTAGTCCCTAGATCAGAATTCCAAAATTTGAAAGTTGAAAAATTAGGGTTTCCTCATAAAACCCTAAGTTGTAGTTGTAGGGGTAGTTACAGTACCAGTTACAGTTATAGTTGCAGTACCAGTTATAGTTAGTTGTAGTTGCAGTGCCATCTCCTTCATTCCAGTTACAACACTAGTTGCAGTGCCAACACTAGCTATAGTACCAGTTGCAGTGAAATTTTTTTGTGAAGTGTTGGGACTGTTGTTTCATTGTCCTAGTGCACCTTACCCTAGCAACATATTGTCAAATGTATGTACTTACATATGTTTAAAATGTATTATTATTCTAAAAGGGTACTTGCAAGAGAAAGGATTTGTTGACAATCATACATCTAGAAGGATCTCAGATCCAACCCCTTCATAGGAATAATGCACCCCAGGTTTGATCATTTTGATATGCATATATTTATTATGACATTATTTTGACATCTAGGTTGTATGTTGAAACTATGACCATTGTACTAACCCTTGGTAAAAATTAAATTCAAGGTATTAGAYTGAGATTAGAGTTTACTCTCTAACTTAGATTTATGTCAAGACAACATATTGTCTTAGTACATAGGACAGGTTGAAGAAAGCACTTGTCATCTTGAGTGAAGAAGACTTGGAAATAAACACACTCATTCTTTAGGACAAGAMTCCAGTTTCCAGGTTTGATTGATAAGATTCAAAGTTGCACATGACAAGTTTGATAACTACCTCATTACAAGTAAAAAATATAGTTGAGATAGCAGTCTTTGAAAAGTATTATACTTGGTATCATGTGAGAATATTGAGATAAATGCTTATTGTAATCAGGTTCTAGATACAACTAACATCTCCTCTAGGAGAAACTTCTTGTTTTGGTTCCAAGTTACCATGGAGAAATGTTTGATCACAACACTAGAAGAGTGTTTCTCTCATTTCGTATTTTATTTCTTACTTTTGATCTTTGTTTCAGGCAAGTCATAAGTGATATCTCTAAAGGAGATACTGTGACGATTATTCATGCTATTGTTTTATTATTATTATCAAAAGAGTATCATTCTTTCTTGTTGTTTTGTTGACCTTGTTTCAGGTCATAGGTGATAACCCTGAGGAAGCTATAGTTGCAAGAGGAAACATATTAGATGAGACATGGAGCAGGCTATCCAAGTCATATACGTGATCATATACATTCAGAAGATGAAGAAGAAACTACTTTTGAGATACAGAGTATCTCATATGGAGAATGAATGTAAGGAGAAAAAGTATCCAAAGATGATCAAACATTAGAACAAGAACTCACAGAAGACTTTTTCAAAGGATAATGAAACCACCTTGACATGAAGTTGAATTTTCTTTGAATTTTGACTCAACTTTTCATATTAAGACTTGGTATTCAACACCAAGTATATCTTGTAGAGACTATTAAGTCCTTGTAGACTCAGAAGAAATCAAGAATAAAGTAAGATTGATCTAAAAAAGGATCAGATGGGAAAAGGAGACGTCTTCCAGGATGGATAGACAGATTCCATGAGTTGAGAAGACTATATCATAGCTTCAGAGACCTATAGGAGACATGAAATCTCCTGGGAAGATTCCCTTGTTTCAGTAACAGAGAAGGAAACCAGTTAGAATGACTAGGATATGGATTTTCCTGTGAGACTAGAAGGGAAGTCAGTGTTGACTTCCAAGATTGATCTAAAAGATCAAGCATGTTAAAGATAATGGTATAAAAGATGTACGAAGACTGAATTGTGTCCATAGGATTCTCCCAACAAGAGGGAGAAGACTATGAAGAGACACTTACACCAGTAATCAAAGAAATAGTTCGTGTATTCATGAAGACAACAGGAACAACCATAATTCAGATACAAGTATGAGATGCATGGGGATCCATCCCTATATTTGAGATTGAGTGCCAGTTGATGCAGTAAATTAGTTGGGCCATGGAGACATGACTTCAATAGCATATAGAGTTACCTCCATGAAAGAAGAAGAGTTATTTTCAGTATCATCTATTGAGCCACTCTCAGTTTCAGATGAAGTTGTTGTCATAATAGAGCATAGGAACTACTCTCATAGTTCAACAACTACAGTGATTCTCAGCTTCAGAGAAGCTTCAGGTGCAGAGTCCCAATCCCAGAGGAACAGTTGTAGAGAGAGTAGAAGACATACTCTCAGACAGTGAGACAAATAGTGTTTTGCAAAAAGCACATAGAGCTAGCACGTGATTGTGCATACTAAGTTGAAGTTGAGAAAGTGTACCAGGTTGGTACAATGAGATGTGAAAATTTGGTTTTGAAGTACATGAAAAAGAGACTCATGTCTAGAAGTTGAAGCAAGCTTCAAGAGCTTGGTATGGCAGAATTGATAGTTCCTAACGAGCTTTGGATTTACCAAGAGTAAATTTGATTCTAACCTTTACTTCATGGTTATGAATGATTAGCCAGTTATATTGTTGTTGTATGTGAATGACTTATTCTTAATTGGAGAAGAAAATATCATCACATATTATAAGAAGAAGCTCACTGCAGAATTTGAGATGAAAGACCTAGGCCTGATGCATTATTTCTTAGGCCTTGAAGTTTGGCATAGACTAGAGAAGATCTTCCTTAACCAAGGGAAGTATACAGTTGAAATATTGAATAGGTTTCATATGTTGGAATGTAAATCCATGAACACCCATGGAAACAAAGTTGAAGATCCTGGTTGATACTTCGTCAGAATTGGTTGATGTTATGCTATACAAACAGATCATTGGATCGTTGATGTATCTGATGAATACCATGTTAGATATATGTTTTGTTGTGAACACCTTAAGTCAGTATCTGGTAGAGCCCAAACATGTTCACCTTGTAGCTGCAAAACATGTGATGAGATACCTTAAGGGTACGTTGGAATATGGTCTTTKTTATTCTGGAGATCATGACTTTAGACTAGTCAGTTATACTGATTCAGATTGGGTTGGAATTGTTTTTGATAGAAAGAGCACTTCGGGATGTTGTTTCAGTCTGGGGTCAGCCATGATTTCATGGCAGAGTAGGAAGCAATCCAGTATTTCTCTCAACAYGGAAGAAGTCGAATACATTGCATCATGTTCCACCAATTGTGAATCCATATGGCTTCGGAAGTTGTTGGCARTTCTATTTGATATGGAGATGGAAGCCACTGTGATTCTATATGATAACTAGAGTTACATAAAGATGACAGAGAACCATGTGTTCCATGATAAGTTGAAGCACATAGAAATTCGGTATCACTACATTCATGATATGGTGCAGAGGGGAGTTGTAAAGCTCCAATATGTTGGCACATATGAGTAGGTTGCAGATGTGTTGACTAAGCCTTTGTTTTGTGTAAAGTTTGAATACTTTCGAGACAATCTTGGTATAGTATGAAAGGACCTCCCTCAAAAGGGGGAGTGATTTTGTTGATACTATGGTATCCTAACCAATAGTGGGTAGCTCCATTAGGATTTTATATCCTAGGGGATTGGTCATCCCTGGACAGATCCTGAAGGTCCGATAAGGATGGTCTGTCAAAGTACATGTGCATATATATATGCCAATTGTGGTCAGTAGTGGTAGATCCGTTAGGATTTTTATAATCCTAGGGAATCATATGATTCCTGGGCAGATCTTGAAGGTATGGTAAGGACGATCTATTAGAGTACCACATGGTAGCTCCGTTAGGATTTTATATCCTAGGGAATCTTATGATTCTTGGGAAAATCCCTAGGGTGTTTTAGAGTACCAAAAAATGTTAGTTTTGCACCTACCTCATTTTGTTTCCATATGTTGATCATGTTGTTATCTCAACCTTGTGTTGATGATGTTTTTATCTCAACCTCGTGTTGATGATGTTGATGATGTTGTTATCTCAACCTCGTGTTGATGATGTTGTTATCTCAACCTCATGTTGATGATGTTGTCATCTCAACCTCGTGTTGATGATGTTGTTGTCTCATCCTTATGTTGTTGATGTTGTTGTACCAACCTCATGTTGTTGATGTTGTTGTACCAGCCCCATGATGTTGATGCTGGTGTACCAGCCTCGTGTTGGTGATATTGTTATTCTATCTTCATGATATTGATGTTGATACTTCAGATTCATACTGAAGATGATGATGATGATGATGATGCTACCTCAACTTAATGTTGAATATGATGATGATGTTGCTACTTCAGCTTCATGCTGAAGATGTTGATGATAATGTATCAGTCTTGTACTGATTGATGATGTTGTATTAGTGTTATACTAATTGATTTTGATGTAGAGAATGATGATGATGATGCCATCCATATCCATGATGTGAATGATGATGATTATGCCATTCAKMTCCATGATGTGATGATGTTATTCTAGCTCCATGTTGTGAATGATGATGATGATACTATTCTTCCATCCTGTGAATGATGATGTTATTGATCATGAGAAACAMTTCAGATGATGTATAGATGTTCCAGTCAGTTTTCCAAATGTTGATGATGTTGTTTCCCTCCCTCTCTCTCTCTCTCTTGATGATGTTTTATTGTAGAATACCCTTCTTGTTAAGGGGGAGTGTTGAAATATTGTAACTRCGAAGAATATTCTAAATATGATTGAGTTATTATTATATATATCAATCCCCTTTTGTGGATTTATCATGTTGGGAATTATGTATGACCAAATATCCTATTGTGGATTGGTCAAACCATGTTTATATGGTGTATGACCAAATCCCATTAGGATCATGTCTCTTGAATCTCGCTTCCCTAAAGTGATAGGAAAGAATGGTATCTACCTCTTCCTAGGCTTGTTTTGTATTTTCAAATAAATAATTGTTGATGTATAGAGGTAGTGGGGGCCAAATTGCTTTCTTTAATCTATACAACATCCCTCCAACTTCGTGTATAATAATTTGATATGCTAGTTCCTAATGGAAGATCTTTTTGGGTATGAATCATGGAAGTAGATGTGGTGGCTTCATCGCGCCATATATTCTTAAGTAAGTACCATTCTCCATGAGATACCAATACCCAATCCTTATTTTAACTAATATGGCTTTGTCGGTCATGCACGGGGGTCCGGTGCAAAAGATAAATTCATATAATGGAGCAAGGAAGTGTTTTCATATCCTTTGGTACTCCACATGGTTATTTTTCTCCCAGAGCACTTTACAATATATGTGGATTGTGGGGTCAGCAGGAAACCAACTCCATCTCATGTTAGGGTACTTGTGAGCTATACACATTATGTCCAGGAGGTACGTGGATATATGGAAGCTAGGTAACGTTCCCGATTGGGATTGATTTAATGTGGAGATAATTGTCGTGAGATTCTCGAACAATATGTTTGCCCAATTGAATGAATTCCCAACATCTGCACAGAAATAAATCAAAGGCATGTATGATAAGGGGAATTATGTTGCATCAGGTTCCCCGTATACCCTACATAGCATGGATACCAAATATTGGTAGGGTTTTCTTAAGGCACTCGTGGGGTACTGTTGGTTACTATTCTTCTATTATCTCTGAGTTTATTGATCCAGGGTTCATGTCTGTCGAGTTGCCAACAAAGCCTCTAAAACTATCGGCCCTCCTGGTAAACCAGAAGGAAACACAACACACAGGATGCACTGCACAGTCTCACCCAAGATAGCTTTAATGGGTGGTTGTAAGACTCATGTGTTTACAACCTAGGATTGAGTGCGAGATAAGAGAGCTATATTGAACCATTTATTATAACATGTAAACACAGTATACTTGTTATCAACGAATAAGCAGGAAATATAACAACTCATTCATTCAACATAATAATAACTGCTTCAAACAATAAAGATATGCAAGCATTCATCACATAACATAGATGTTACCATGGTTCACCCCCTCCTGGGATACATCCACAAATATTTGGCTCTCATCTCTTTTATTATAGTATTTTCGCATCTACAACATCGTGCACTTACAACTCTCCTCAGTCGGGTAAGATTTGTATGAGGCAGACTAGATTGCACTAGGATCCTTAGCATGTGATCCAACCGTCAAGATCTACCCTCCTTCGTCCTCTTTATCTCAACAACTTATACAAAAATGGATTATACAACAAAACATTACATATCGCATCAACTCGTGCTTGGTTAAAACCAGTCACAATGATAATCCGATTGATACCTAAGCATATCTCTGAACCAACAACCAACCCCTTATGATCCCTAAGTATCTCTATTTATACATTTCTAGCTCTTCATCCATTTACAATACCTTACCAAAACCCTAACCCTACCGTCGTTAGGTCTTCCCTCACATGTGTGTGTGTCGTTCTTTCTTCCATCTGTTGCTTTCCTCGTGCATGCTTTCTTTCCAAAAAATTCTTTGCTTTTCCGCTTTGGACTGCCTCCAACAGGACCCCAACACTGACATGTGGCTCATCCCGAGCCACCTAAACTTTGTGTGCTTCCTTGATCTCCCTAGTGATCGCCTGGACCTTTTCCTTGAGCTCCATTGCCTGTGTTTGCGCCTACGCAATCTTGTCCTTGAGTGTGTCCACTATCTAAACTGCAATTTCATCACTGATCAACTCCACACACTACACCTGGGTCTGTTCTATATGTGCCTTGGATTCCTCTGCTTGTGACGGGACTTCTTCTACCTGCTCCTGCAATAGTTCCATTTGAGCCTCTCGCTCTTGTTTCTTTGTTTGCGCAATAGTTAGCTCTACTTGCAATCTCTTCATGTCATGCACCCCTTTGACGCGTTATGTGATTGCCATTTTCTTTTTCCTCTGCTTTAGATCTTGGATCGTTGGTTGATCCTGTCTTATTCCTTGTCCCACTTTTGGACCTGTTGATCCTCCTCTAACTTAGTCCATAGTTGCGTTGCTTTATAGAACAAGGTAGCTACTATGTTGACCTGTTTCTCTATCTCCTGCAGCTGTGTTGTTGCTTCCTTCATCCTTTTCTCCTTCACTGTTGGTGGAGTGGCTGGTATAAGATGTTCTCGGAGATTCTCGATCTCCTTCTGATATTGATTGATTACCTGCAAAATCCGATCAATATTTTCTGTTGTTGTGATTTCATCTCTCTGTGCGGCTTGTGGAATCTTCTCGTAAGTTCCTACCACTTTCTACTCCAATCCTTTTATGTGATCCCTTTCCTCCTGGGTCTCATATTAAKCCTGCTCATAGACTATTTCTAGCATGTCCCGCTTCTCTGTTGCTCGTTGCAATTCGACTAAGTCTTTGTGTGTGCGAGATTGTACCTCATAGTTTATGCTAACATGAAACTTGTGTAGTGCCTTGGTTGGYATCTGCGTCAACACCAGTTGGATTTGGMTTAAGTCCTTCAGGGGTGTCTTCCCCACAATCTCATCCATGTGCAACATACTGGGTGTGTTGTAGAATGTTGTGTTCAGGTGTGGTAATGGATGGACTGGATCTCATTCTTCTAATYCCACTCTTTCCTCCATCTGCATTGTTTATGGTTATGTTCTCCTGATGCATGTTGTCTGCCCTTCCCTGATTTTCTTGAGGAGTTGTCACATGTCTACCAGTTCTTCTTGAATCCTATCCCTGTGGTGCACAACATGTTCAAAATCTTCGGATAAACAATCCTGGACCATTTGGGCTACCATTTCTCCATCGTCATCCATGATCATATACTATGGCGGTGTTCTTTGTGCCTTTGTTTTCTTGTGCGCGCCTCCTTTATGCGTGGCTAGCCTCTTGTTTTCCCGTGGTTCCTGTGGGTTGGGACTTGCGGCGGTCTCTTGCACGGGCTCGGGCTATTGTTGTTGCTCCTTGGTTGGTTGCATCTTATCCTTCTTCTCATTCTGAGTCCCTGTCTTCATTGGCCATTCATTTGTCTGTGTTGTTTTTCCCTGGTCCATTCTTCATCTCTTGGGCACTTGGATTTGCTTTGGCTAGGTTTCTCTCTACCCTGCCTCTTCTTCTGTTGTTCTTTCCAGCAATTCCTAGGTGAAGACTAGAATCTTCCACTCATCGTCCCATTCGTTGATGACCATGTCGATGTCACCCTCTGTGATACAGTAGCACATCTGTAGCCATTGTTTATCACGATCCTTTCTCACCTGTATCCACATTGTATGTCGTGTGGCCTGGAAGTTGGCGATGTCTTTATATCGCGCGATGGCCTTTGGTGTTATTCTCCACCTTTTGGAGATGGCTTCCTATAGGTCATGTAGGTATCCTTCAAAGATGGACCCGATCATCCTTTTTCTCTAAGCATATGGCCTGGCTCTGACTAACAAGTATATGGCTCCATGATTCAGTTTGGGTCTGGTACAAAAAACTACATACCTTGGCTCTTTCCATCCCATGAAGGCTATTAATGTGATCAACCATGAATAGTGAAACTTTGTTCCTAGATCCTGCGCATCCTTACAGTCATCCAGGAATAATTTCAAGAGATACAGTACCCAGCTCACTGT
>JASDQU010098529.1:9423-26999 GCA_032191745.1 Picea mariana | reverse complement strand
TATTTTTTGGATTGATTTTAGTACAGAGTTATGATTATTGATTACTTAATTTGTTTTATGAACAATATCCATTAACTTCCCTTCCATTCTCTAACTTTTTCGCACATTACGAATCCCCTCACATTCCCAGTTTCACTTTGCACGCCATGTTATTAAAATTAAATTATAATTAAATTAAAACTCTATATTATAGCAATTGAAGGATGACACAAAGATGAATTACAGTTGATATGTTTTATTATTTCAATACAGTTGATTGTTTGATGATTTGTTGAGAAGTAATCATGATCTAATCACTTTAATTTTATCACTTTTCACTCAATACAACCCCTTATATATCCCAAAACCCTTATTCACCCCCTTCTCATTGACAACTATTAAACGATTTTTATGGATTGGATTGCATGAGTCTGATGTGCTGCTAAGCCAAACTTTGTTTCATATTTAAAGAGATGTCATGTATGGTTTGTTTAAGAAGCTAGTTTCTAATAAACGTTGCATACAATAATGAGCTTCTTAAGCAGAGGAATCCATGGCCGAAATAACATGGGAAGAGGAAATTGGAACAAAGGCCCTAGAAGGATAATATTTTTGATACATTTCGATGCAGATCCACAAGAGTTAAACCAACTCTTCCAAGATGGATTTTTCAATTGGATTGGACAAGGGGTGCTCCAACCTAGGCCATAAATGCCTCCTTTCCAAACCCAGCATGTCCCTAGTATCCCAGTGCCCCCTCATGTATCATTACAATTTAAATTCCCTGAAAATGACAGATGGCAAGAGATTGTCCACCCAACAGTCTCCAAACATCGTGGCTAGCCCAATTTGTCTCTAACTCCTCCTCCTCCACTGGTTAACCCAATTGTCCAATTTTCCCTTGCACACTCACCTGTATAGTATTCCCATGCAAGAAAGAGGTTCAAAACGTAAGCCCACCATGCCCATGATAAAGGAAAAGTTGATGCTTCCCCCTCCTCTCCCTCAAGTGATTCTTCCAAATCCGTTTCATCCTGCATGCACTTGAGAGATGATTGCTCTCATGTTATCAGTGAGATCAGGCCTAAAGGATCCACACAGCCTAAGGCCAATTCATAGAAATCAAAGCGAGACAATAGCAACAAAGGGAAAATTGCCTCCCAAAGTGGAAAATATGGTTTTTGAGTGTATTTATTTATTGATTGTTGAGAACAGTTGACTGCTAAAGTTTCTGGACAACACACTATTTCTGGATATTTTGGATATTATGTTTTTTGGATATGGTTTAAAATATCATTGATATTAATTTTCAAATTATGGGAATGATGATGGGAGCCACAAGGAGGGATGTGTTTGATTGATTGACTAGTTGTGTTTATTTTTGTTAAGAAACTAAAGGGAGTCACAAGGGGTCCCACCTACTAGTTATTATTCATTAAGACCCTTACTATTATTATATTAATTATTCCCCTAAATTAAAAGTTAGTAGAGTTTTAGTTAACTTAACTAAAAGAGGTAGTTTAACTACTTCAACTAATTTTGATTGCTTAAAGGCAAAAAGAAAAGGAGGAACAAGAGGAGAATAGAAGGGGAAAGCATACAAATATATGCTCTTGAGTTTTATTTAGATAGTTCAGTTTTCATTCATTCTTTAATTCATTGAAATCCTAATTCTATTTTATGACAATAGGGTCCTATTGTAGACAAAAAGATTCAAGGCTGAATTACATCATTCAGACACTTGTTTTTCAGAGATGTTGATCTATCTTTGATAGTCTGTGTAGACTTGTCTGTTTATGAATTAAATTTCATGACTAATAAAGGATATTGTGCATAGTTGAGTGGGAAGCAATCTGTGGCAAGCAGATCCATATTTTAATGTTCAGTTTTTTACTTTCTGTGAGATGTCCTTTTGTATGGTTTTCATCGGGGACATCTAAGTTTGACTTTGGTCCAAAATTCCTTAGAGATTTTTGTAAAGATAACGATTCTTTTGATTTATTGGAATGAAATAAGAGATTTCTATTATATCTCATCTGTTTTAAATTGTGACTTGGTATTTTTTATTTTGTCTCCATATTTAATTTTGCATCTGTTATATTCAAAAAATTATATAAAGATATTGAATTTTACAACAATCTTTTATTATAAAAATTTAGCTAAAGCCCTTGTAACTAATACTTGTGGATTAGGAAACAAATTTTGAGGCTATAAACATAGGGTGATATTCTCGTCTATCTTTCCTTAGCCAAGCAGGATCTAAAAATGCTTGAGTAAGATTATTTTGTATCTTTTCCTCAACAGTCTTTACAAGGAGATGTGGCACAATGTTACAAGTATACGTGGCAGATTCTTACAGCTACACATTGTAGATTATGTGTTCTAGTCTCTAGTTGACACATGGTAGAGGAAAACCAATGAGAGGTTTCCACGTGGAAACCCCCCATTTTTMTCTTATAGTACAATTCATTAAAATCTATATTGGAGCCGACAAGAGTCGAACTCCTTACCTTCTAGCACAAAGGCCTTACACTCCAWGCTATCCAACATGCCATTACATATTCCTTATTTATTGTATGGCACAAAYATTATTTAATTTAATATTTTTCTATGTGGGGGGRAAAAAGGGCTAGGCCCTTGGCCCATCCCTTGGTTATGTGCTAATTCATGCAACCACACTCCAACAAATGGTATATATCGATTGCAAGATTCACACACTCTACAATCAGGCTTCCACAAGTTACRGGATTTCAAACCTCCACYAAATATATCCAACCTCCAAACGATACGCAAAACAAAATGGAGGCYCGCGGGTTTGACCCCGGGACCTCCTCCAACCAAAGCCTTAATATAACATCCCCTAACCATTTCGCCAATGGACCCATTATTACAAAACCACCACATTATATTATAAAAAGGGGGTTTCATTTAGTGTATGAGGGAGAAGAAACAAGGGCTCAACCATCCATGAAGGGAACGCATTTCGAGAAATTTTTCCAATCATTAATCGCAGGTGTAGGCATGAAAACCGAGGTGAGATTTTTCTTGGGTCCAAAAGTGCCAGACTCGGATCAAGGCATGGAGATAGTCATTTTTAGGTAATTTGATGCCACAAACACAGTGGTGATGTTTGTTTTCTGATTTGAGAAAAGATGCTATAGCGTAACTCTGGAATGAGGTAAACTTATGTGTTTTGTCCAATTCTTTTGTGGAGTTAATAAAAGGGCCTACCCATTTGAGAGTAGAACCCAGAGACATATTCCACTAGGGATGAACTCTGTTATCAAGTTTTTGCATTCATATTTCATTCTTGTGTCTCTCATTTTTTGATATTTTCCTTCTTTATGGTGTACTTTAGTTTATGCTCATTTAATACAATTCTTTAATAAGTCACCGGATGAAAAGATCCCAGATCAAATAATATTATTTTATTCCTAAGCCTACGTCCCTTGACTTGGTCCATCAACCTTAGAATTCTATCCCCCTTACCCTTTTGAGTGGATTTTATCCCCCCATACTCTTTTGTTGGTCGGTCTACAACAATGTTATAGTTTTATTAATATATAATTATGATTAAAAATTAAAATAATAGGCACGCTAACCTTTAGCAATCCATACTCTCCATCCTAATAATCTCATAGGCACTATAGCCTATAATATCTTGGCTCACCAACCTATGAAACATACATACAATTACACTAGGGATTAACCAGGGGTATTATATGGTGCTTCAAAATAAAAGAAGATTTGATATATTGACCCTGTTATCACCATGACGATCATGCTTCAAATATGAGTTTAAATTTAGAAGGTGACTAAATCAGTGTAGAGACATGGTGTTGTTTGGAGGCTTAGGTCATATATGGTGGTGTTGGCCCTTGACCAAGTTTTAATGAATACTTGGTCATATTTGACCGTTTTTGGGACTTCGACAACCTGTCGAAGGAGGCACGCAAGACGAAGCAAATATCATGGGATCTCGGCCCACTTTGGGTCCTTTCTAGGTTTTCGGAAATATGTAACGGGAAATGGATATCATCCCATGGGTTTACCCATGCTTAGGCCCACTTTTGCAATGCATAAATAGATATCTAGGCGATGTAAGTAAAGAAGAAGATTAGCCAAGGGCTTAGTGCTAGAATTGATCTATGTGATTGACTTACAGAGCTAAGTGCATAGATTGTAAGGAGGCTCTGTGCTAGATCTACTCAAGGAAGGAGGATCTGGCGAGGTGCGTGCAGATCTCCTGTCCTATGCGAAGTAGGATTTTGATAACTCTGTGCTGTAACCGGATTGACTAAAGCTAATAAAGAAGAAGAGTTGGTGGATGTAGCCCCAGGGTGGGGGTGAACCACATAAATTTGTGTGTCATGCTTTGTGTTGTTACTTACATGTGTTTTCCCTTTCTTGATAAGTGCTATGACATGTTTAGATAGATTTGCTTATGATTTGTGCTTATTAGATGTGTATAGATGATAGATTTGATGTGTATGAAGTTGCTAAGTTCTTGGTCTACCAGATCTAGTCTATTGTATGCTGCTAAGTGTTGAATCATCTTAGATCTAAGTATATATTGCAATCCTATGTGTTATCTGCGGAGTGAGATAAGGGTTAATTATAGGTGAACTATTGATGCTAAGTTCTTTATTAATTGTGTAATCACAGATCTAGATCCCATCTAAGGTTGCAGACACCTGAGTCCTACAACCACCCCTGCCTCTACCTCGGGTGAGACTTCATCTTCTTTGTAGGTGTTGCTGAAAGGGTCGATAGTTAGGGTTTTGTTGGTGCACTATTGTAGCGTTGAACCCTGGGTCTACTCCTGTGCCAACAAATGGTTCTATTGTTGGGAAGTTAGTGCCATCCATCCTACCAGCTTACATACCCCCTATGAGCGTTGCGATTAATAGGGATAGTGTCCCTAGAGACTTTGAATACACCCTAGTCACTGCATATCTACTGAAAGGAGTACGCACCTACCGCACAGATCAAGACAAGGTTACATCGTTGAAGTTTTGAAACTTCAACCTGGGGGACCGTAAGGTTTACATCATGCTCACCCCATATAAATACTTGAAAATAACTAAGAGAAAGAATTCAAAGATTTTCCCTCAGCAATGGATGATGAACCTCATGGAGTCTATTTTTCTCAACGTTATGAAAATACCACACTTTGGTAGACACCAGGAGGTGAATACTTGTGTAAAATTCTTTCTAGAAAGTTACCACGGAGGATACCTATGGTTAAACCATCGCATAACTGTTGATCCGACACTAATAAATAGGATCACCTGGCTTGGCATGCAGGTTCTTGATCCCCAATATTACTACCCTGGAAAGACCGCAGACCATGCTCTTTCACAGAAGATTAAAGAAGCTTAGGGCAATGTCAAGAAGGGCGCGTGAGGCTACAAGGTAGCCTCTATCGAAAGTGGTGCAATGTGCCTCACATGTCAATTGATCGTAGGAAATATGGTATGTAAGAATCAACATACACAAGTACCAGGATTTGTAGTTTACCTCACAGGAAAATGCCCAGAGGGACTAAAAATGAACTGGGTGAAGTACCTGGTAAACTAGCTAGAGATTGACTGTAGAGAAGCCCAGAATCAGGGACATGAATTCCATTTTAGCTGGCTTCTAATACTGATCAATTTTGTTGCATGGGAACTACTGGAAGGTGCAACCTTCCTGGACATAGACCCCTTTGATCCACTAGCCGCAAAGTTCAGTACATTGTGGTACTCGAACGACATGAACAAGCAATGGCAATTGAATGTCATTTTCCACACATATTATAACCAATTGAAAGCATCCATAGGCGGTGAACCTCGTATAACCCCGAATACTTTTCAAAGGTTTCTGACCTCTGATAAAGTTCAGCGTGGAACACAACTTTATATACCTAACTTCATGCGCCGATGAGCACAAGGAACAAATTCAATCCTATTATAAGATGACGGAAGAAGACCTAAAAGAGATCACCAAGAAATGGTCGATGGACCTCCTTGTTGCAGCAGATCTAGTGGACATTTCAGACATCAATAACCCATAAGTTGCACAGGACACACCTAGGCCCAATAAGACAAAGAAGATGAAGAAGCCTGGAGAGGTTTAGGATGTAGATAGTAGATCTGTAAGGACGGCTTCCGTCACACTAGATCAAGGAGGTAATGGCGAATACCTAGAGGAAATCAGACAAAGATCAGAATATGAATTCAAAGTTATAAAGAAGAGAAAAGGGTCACCTTTGAAGTCTCCCTCCTGGAAGAAATCGAAAGCAACTGTAATTAAGATGAAGACCACGCTCACTCCGAATGACTTCAGTTTCTTCCTCGCAACTATGAATGAATCCATAAAAGAGATAACAAAAAAGCAGGAAGAAAAGAAGGAAAGATATATAACAGGATTGAAATTGGGCTCCAAGAAGTGCAACAGATACTCCAGTCTAGTCGTGCAATCTCTACTATGCCTCTGCCAGAAGGAACAACAGAAGTGGGAGAAGAATCAATTCAACTCCGCAAGATTGCTTGTATAGTTCAGGTATGCCTTCGACACGCATAGGAAGAAAAGGTGTAGGTTACTCAAGCCTTAAATAAATTACTAGAGGAAATCATAGAACAATGCTAATCCACACAACAAGAGAAGGATGATCTCCAAGAAAAATTTGAAGAAGATAGAGCGAAGATCCAAAAGGAGAAAGAGAAACGGCTCGCGAAGCAGATTGGGATGGAAGAAGCAGTTAACCGAGCATTCCTCTCTGTCACTGGATTATAAAGAAAGAGAGAAGAACCCTTCGAACATCAAGTGATGAAGCTTGTTGAAGTTATTCAACAGCTTCAACAAAGGGTCGTATAATTAGAGCTTCAAACTATAACAAGTATCCCGCAAGAAGTGCGCGACCAGTGAGAATTGAATGCTCAGAGTGCAGTTGAGAGGATTAGAACACTTGTTGCAGAATGCAAACAGTTAAGTAGCAAAAGCGCATAGATATATGAACAACTATCTGAAGACCTAGAGTTGAAGAAATTGGAGTCCCAACTCTAGGAAGCAAAGAAACACATAGATACAGTACAGACACAGCTCAAGCTCCTGTCACCCATCGAGAGGATGAAGAGATCCCATGAATAGTGCATCGCCCAAAAACTCATTCTTACCACACATAACAGAGTGATGGAAGTCACCCAGAAACTCTAGCCGAGCCAAGAGGTGGCCTATCTACTACTTGAAGAAATTGAAGGCCAAGAAACAATACTAGAACAAGTAGTTGTTACAGTCGAGCAACAACTAGAAGGACCTATTAATGAAGCAGTTATTCAAGAATTCACTGAGCAAGAAGTAGTAGCACAGAGACAAGTCGAAGTAGCTCGAGACAAGCTCGATACCTTTGAGGCAAAGTTACCCATACCTGAGTGACTCGGGACGAGTCACAGGTGAGTGTTGGGGGCATGTTGGCCCTTGACCAAGTTTTGAGGAATACCTGGTCATATTTGACCATTTTTGGGACTTCGACAACCTATTGAAGGAGGYGCATGAGATGAAGCATAGATCATAGGATCTCAGCCCACTTTAGGTCCTTTTTGGGTTTTTGGGAATATGTAACGGAAAAGGGATGTCGTCCCATGGGTTTACCCRCGCTTAGGCCCACTTTTGTAATGTRTAAATAGAGATCTAGGMAATGTAAGTAAAGAAKAAGATTAGCCAAGGGCTTAGTGCTAGAATTGATCTATGTGATTGACTTGCARAGCTGAGTGCAAGTGTTGTAAGTGYTGAGTGCATAGATTGTAAGGAGGCTCTSTGCTAGATCTACTTGAGGAAGGAGGATCTGGTGAGGTGCRYGTAGATCGCCTGTCCTATGCGGAGTAGGATTTTGATAACTATGTGTTGTAACCGGATTKACTGAAGCTAATAAAGAAGAAGAGTTCATGGATGTAGCCCTAGGGTGGGGGTGAACCACGTAAATCTGTGTGTCATGCTTTGTGTTGTTACTTACATGTGTTTTCCCTCTTTTTCTAAGTGCTATGACATGTTTAGATAGATTTACTTATTCTTTGTTCTTATTAGATGTGTATAGATGATATATTTGATGTGTACGAAGTTGCTAAGTGCTTGTTCTACCAGATCCGGTCTATTGTATGTTGCTAAGTGTTGAATCATCTTAGATATAAGTATATACTGAAATGCTCTGTGTTATCTGCAGAGTGAGATAAGGGTTAATTCTAGGTGAACTATTGATGCTAAGTGCTTTGTTAAATGTGTAATCACAAATATGGATCCCAGCTAAGGTTACAGACACCTGAGTCCTGCAACTAGCCCTGCCTCTACCTCGGGTGAGACTTCATCTTCTTTGCAGGTGTTGCTGAAAGGGCCAGTAGTTAGTGTTTTTTTGGTGCACTATTGTAGTGTTGAACCATGGGTCTACCCCTATCCCAACATGCAACGATATGGAAAAATATAGCAGGAGCACGAAGGAGGGAGTCCTATAGATTGTTGATCATGAGGCAACCCAGATCAACGGTTGAGACCCATATCGGGCAATGAAGCAACGCAAGATTTAATTGATCGAGGGCGGGCCAGGGAAAACCACCATGGTATCATTCGTAGATGTGTGGTGCCCTCAGAGATACATCAGGGCGAAAAGCGGTCTTCCTAAAACCATTTTCACAAAAGCCCTGATGTCACGTGTTCTAATATGTCCAATCACATATTCGTGTAGGGGAAAGTGACGAATGGTCAAATCGCCGCACGCCACTCGTTGGAGTACTTCACAACCATGCAATGTCAGGAGAATTCCACCAGATAATGAACTCAAAGGCTAATCATTTGAAATGGATTGGACGATCATGGTAAATCAACATACCTGCAAATAATCTTGCCAGTGATTAATGATTGGAACTTGATAACTATCGATATTCAAGTATGGGTGGCGTTATTCTGCTCTCCAAAATCGTCGTCCCATGCATAAGTGGAGTAATCTCGAGCTAGATTTATTTCTTGAGTTCTGTAAATTTAATGGAGACAAAATCATGGTTTCTACAAGGTCAGAAGATATGTATAATGTCCATCGAACAGTGGCCAGTGCAACAGGGTTCTCAACTAATGTGTCGAGCTTACCAATAAGTGAGAAAGAAAGGTGGGTTGTGTAGATATTAGCAACCAAATTCCATACAGAGCCCACAACTGAATCAGATTCGGGGGTCAGATTAAACCCTGTTATGAGGGACCTAGTCATCAATGAACACGTGGACAAAATCTACAAGCAGGTTGCAAAGAAGAAATGGAGCAAGTGAATGAAAACATAAATTAGAGTTGAGACGATGGAGAGTGTTGGAGAAAATCAACTCACTTGGTTGAGCACTCTGAAAGAAGAAATCGCCAAGATGAAATGAATTCTCAGGTAGGATCAAGTACATTCCAGTAAATTTTGGATAGATGGAGGCTTCAGACATGACAGATCTATTTCTAACGGTCCCTTTAAAATAGGATAACTGTTATTATGAATCATTCATTTTTGTAAGTTATCTCTATTTTTAGAATTATGGGGAAGTCTAAACGTTTTGAATTCCATAGTTAATTCCCCTATATATGTATTATCTCGAGAATATGAATATATGGAGAAAAGAGGAGCCTTCCCTTTATGCAGRAAGACTTTTGTAAATTTTGGGGCTAGAATGAATATATAAATGCAGAAGCAGATTTTGGATTGTTTATGGAAARATTCTAACTGGCGATGATATGAGTCTTGTTTTCTTTCATAGTATGTATTTCTTGTAATCTTATATTTCATTTACAGTTCCATCTATCTAAATTGGATAAACAAAAAACCCGGAACTCATCATTGCGATGCTCTTGGCTTAGCAATTTAGACTCTTTTTATTTCTTCTTAACCAATTCAAAATTCATTTTAAATATGCTTTGATGCAGTTATACGTTTCCTTTTTCCTCTGATGCCTTGAAAATTTCAGATATAAACTCAGACTCATCACCTCATTTATCCTTTCCCTCTTGGTATTTTCATGTTTTTACAATGCATTTTTCATTCTTGACTCCATAGCCCAAATGTCATATTCATTTCTTCAATTATTTGATAAATCCCCCCCCAAAACAAACCAAATCTAGTCACTGATTTCCATAGATATATCAAGTGACACGAGAGAGCCCTCTCTGAGTTGAGTTGTCTAGTGCCTCAACTCTAAAGCTGGTTGAAATAGTTACCTTTTTCATTTGTATATTCAGTCGGACAAAATTTACAGAGTGTTAACATTCTGGCACCGTTGCCTGGGACGAATTGAAAAATTTTCCCTGGGAAAGAATGACATGATTGAGTCCTAAGGCCTGAGAGAAGTAGACACTTAGGCACATATTGGTTGTATTCCCACTCTGGCGACTCCACACATCAAAAAATCAGTTTGAAGGCGATTCCACTGGTAGAAGAATCCAAAAAATTTCAATTTTCACTGGCGACTCCACTCTCAATGAAGAATCCAACTTCCAAAACATCAATTGTGACTCCACTCATAATGCGGAATCCAGATCCCAAGATTCCATTAGCGAATTCACTCAAATTTTGAATACAGAATGCAGTTCAGAGGATTCATTGAAAGACAATGCCCCCTTGGATGAGGTATGAGAAGGAATTATGAAAGAAAACAAATGATCAAAATGGGATTTTTTTCAGATCATTTTTCTATTTGTTATAAGCTGTCTCTGGTCTCTTCTCAAAAATGCTATACAAGTTCTTCTTTTCTTACTGCATGCAAATAATGACCACGACAATCTAAAAAATATATATCCCCCTCTTAAAATTACATGAACGTCCCCTTAGTTTATCACTCATTTTGATAAAGAAAGTTCATCTGGGCTATGTAATGGCCATAACCATGTTGATGAGCCTCACGAAACCAGGGTTGATATTTCATCGCCTGCACTTGACCCAACACCCTCCAAGAATTAGCATAKATACARACCCTTAAAGCTACCCCACATCCTTCATAAACACTATGAGTACCTACCTATGTTTGATGGGGAACCTGATAGCATCTCAGCTGAGAATCACATCCAAAGGATTGAGCATTTTATAGATTTGTTTGAGACTAAACATGATGAKTTTTGTATGAGGGCCTTCTCTATATATTTGAAAGGAGACACCAAAGACTGGTTTAAACATTTGTAGCTAGAGGAAATTAGTTCATGGGAGGAATTGAAGGACATATTTTTAAAKTTATGGGGAAATAATAAGTCTTTGGACCTACAACTTAGAGAGTTCTATGCTTTGGAAAAGAAGGACAATGAAACTATTTTTGTATTCAACATAAGGTTTTCCAGTATCTATCAAAATTTACCCAAAGAAATTTGACCCCCTGAAGTTGCTGCTATGCTCCATTTTGCAACTACCCTCCATCCAGATTCGTCTCCCCTTATTATGGAAAGAATATCCAAGTCCTTACAAAAAATGTTCTGTGATGCTCAAGACATTCAACACAACATCCAAGAATGTGAACGGATTCAAAATGATGGACCAAATGCCCAAAAACGTGAAAGGGAATATGAGAGGAAAAAGGTTGATTGGGATCCTGAACATAGAATCGAAAACATCAGAGGTCTTCTTGCATTTTCTTATGCCAATGATTTTGCAAAAAATTATATTCCACCTGATGAAAGAAGGGGTGTTGATCCATATCATGATGAGCAAAGGGTTGATTGGTTTTTAAATTTATTTATAGATGGTCAAGAGAATGAGATTACCAATCTGTTTGTTGAAGAATAGGCTGATGTCCCTAATTTGTTCTTGTTAGATGACATCTCATAGATAGATGATTTTCTTGTATATGACAAATATGAGGAGGATTGTGATGTTGAAGGATTTCTTTTTCAGCAGTACAATGAGATAAGTCAACCTGCATATTATAGTTACAAAGGGCAAAGTATTGGATCAACCGAAGAAAATTCTCTACCCTTGTGCTTCGCTGCATTCAAATTTTTGAGAGTGAATTCTAAAATCATTGTTGAAGCAAGTGAACTTGTGTTGATGCAAAATAACACCAAACCAACGAAGCATATTGACAAGATATTGGAGCACTCTTCTCAGGTGCTTGATGATCCTATTCCTTGTTTTGTAGAAGACCTTTTCAATTTAGAGGTGCCATCACTAATCGAAGACAGACATGAAAGTGAGCATGTCCATCAGTCCAAAGAGTTGGAGAAATGTACTTATGATGACACTGGAGAAAATGAAGAAGGTTTTGAGTTAGGTAACAAAACCCTGCCATTGTGTTTTTCCTCATTTGAACTGTTGAAACAAAGTAGCGTTTCCAATAGAAAATATCCAAGCATGAAGTTGAAGGAAAAGAAAGTAATGGGATTACAGATAAAAATTCTCTCCCCTTATATTTTTCTTCCTTTGAATAATTAAAAGAAAATCATGAGGCTTTAGAGAAAATGGGGAGTTCTGAATGCATTCATAGTAGTACGGTTTTACATGAAAAGGTTGTTATCATTAAAGAACACCAATTGCACTCACATGCATTGAAGGATCATTAATTGAAAAATTTGGAGTGGGAACTTGCACTTAATCATGATATTAAAGAAGAATCTAATCAAGAAATTGTTGTTGAAGGTCATTTCCCTTCATCAACATTTCTAGCAAAGAAAAGTATTTCAAGGTTTTCTTTCTTCCCTTGAAAATGACGTAGTGATCCTATTCCTAAACAACCTAAACATGGATGGATATTTTGAAACTTCACCTATGGAGACTCCAAGCAATGAGGGAACACTTGTGGGGGAAGCTTACTCTTTTGTCTTGACTCATGAAAAGGAAACACTTTTTTATATGATTCATGATCACAAGACATATTATATGTAGAAGTTCTATAATCAAAATTYACCAATAATAGAGGACTGCAACAGATCAATGTCTGTATCAAATRTGAKTCCTTTTACATTAGATGAGTTTCTTCATCCATGGTTACCTTACGACGCAATAAATCTTTACTACCCAACTTCTCAAAACTTTTGCCAGTGTTTTGATAGAAATAAACAAGTTGAATCCATTTGATGATTGTTTTATTCATATCTTAGAGGATCCATTTTCGATCCTGTTGGAGGAAGCGAACAATCTAGTCCCTTCAATTTTTTTAGAATTGGACTTATAGATAAAATTTTGAATGAATCATCAACATATGGTTTTTTGAAAAAAAGAAGCACAAAAGAAATGAACGATGGATAGGATGCTATCTTGGCTACATTGGGATTATGATTTCACTTGATTGATGGTCCTTTTCCAATAGCTAGGGTAGGTAGGATTGTGCGAATAAGCTTGTTTATCAAGCATTATTTTCCAGTAGTATGTGCATTTAGATCCTAACATTAATTTTTTAGCATCCAATAAAAAGACAGTTTTAAGATTTGATGATTCAATCTCCAAGACGAAACATTATGCCCACAAATGTTTGAAGGCATCCCAATGAAGAAGGAACCGGGTCTACATTTATTTGCTACCTCATAAGGAGGATATCATCCCCAGTTGGAGCCTATGTTATCACCATGATGATGATGCTTCAAATTAGAGTTTAAATTTAGAAGGTGAGTAAATCAGTGTAGATACATGGTGTTGTTTGGAGGCTCAGGTCATATATGGCAGAGATATGGAAAAATATAGTGGGAGCACGAAGGAGGGAGTCATACGAACTGTTGATCTTGAGGCAGCCTGGATCAATGGTTGAGAACCATATTGGGTGATGAAGAAACGCAATATTTAATTGATCGAGGGTGGGCCGGGAAAAACCACCATGATGTCATTCGTAGATGCGTGGTGCCCTTAGAGATACATTAGGGCGAAATGCGGTTTGCCTAAAACCATTTTCACAAAATCCTCGATGTCACGTGTTCTAATATATCAAATCAATGATTCGTGTACGGAAAAGCGACGGCTAGTCAAATCGTCGCACACCACTCGTTTGAGTACTTCACGACCATGCAATGTCTAGAGAACGTTGACAGATAACAAAATCAAAGGCTAATCATTTGAAATGGATTGGTCGAGCATGGTAAATCAATGTACCTGCAAATAATCTTTCCAGTGATTAATGATTGGAACTTACTAACTACCGATATTCAAGTATGGGTGGCGTTATTCTTCTTCTGGAAATCATCGTCCCATGCATAAGTGGAGTAATCTCGAGCTGGATCAATTTCTTGAGTTCTGTAAATTTAAGGGACACAAAATCATGGTTTCTGCAAGGTCGGAAGATATGGATAACATCCATCGAATAGTGTCCAGTGCAAAAGGGTTCTCAACTAATGTGTCGAGCTTACCAATAAGTGAGAAAGAAAGGTGGGTTGCAAAGATATTAGCAACCAAATTCCATACAAAGTCCGCAAATGAATCAGAGTCATGGGTAAGATTAAACCCTGTTATGAGGGACCTAGTCGTCAATGAACACGTGGATGAAATCTACAAGAAGGCTATAAAGAAGAAATAGAGCAAGCGACTGAAAACATAAATCAGAGTTGATACGATGGAGAGCTTGGAGAAAATCAACTCACATGGTTGATCACTTTGAAAGAAGAAATTGCCAAGATGAAATGAATTCTCAGGTAGGATCAAGTACATTCCAACAAATTTTGGACAGATGGCGGCCCCAGACATGACAAACCTATTTGTAATGGTCCCTTTAAAATAAGATAATAATTATTATGAATCATTCATTTTTGTAACTTATCTCTATTTTTAGAATTATGGGGAAGTCTAAACGTTTTGAATTCCACAAGTAATTCCCCTATATATGTATTATCTCAAGAATATGAATATATGGAGAAAAGAGGAGCCTGCCCTCTGTGTAGGAAGAATTTTTTAAATTTGGGGGCTAGAATAAATATGTAAATGCAAAAGCAGATTTTGGATTGTTTATGGAAAGATTCTAACTGGTGGTGATATGAGTCTTGTTTTCTTTCATAGTATGTATTTCTTGTAATCTTTTATTTCATTTACACGTCCATCTGTCTAAATTGGATTAAAAAAAAACCTGGAATTCATCATTGCGATGCTTTGTCTTAACAATTTAGACTATGTTTATTTCTTCTTAACCAATTTAGAATTCATTTTAAATATGCTCTAATGTAGTTATATGTTTCTTTTTTCCTCTGAAGCCTTGCAAATTTCAGATATAAACTCAAACTCATCGCCTCATTTAGCCTTTCCCTCTTGGTAGTTTCATGTTTTGACAATACATTTTTCATTCTTGACTCCATAGCCCAAATTTCATATTCATTTATTCAGTTATTTGATAAAACCCCCCCAAAACAAACCAAATCTAGACACTGATTGCCATAGATATATCAAGTGACATGAGAGAGCCCTCTCTGAGTTGATCTGACTAGTGCCTTAGCTCTAAAGTTGGTTGTAATAGTTACCTCTGTCATTTTTCTATTCAGCCAAACAAAATTTACAGAGTGCTAACAAACCCAAGATAGAGATCCCCCCTTTAATATTTGGAATCTCTTTATCAAATTCATGATATATATATACATGAGTGAATCTATTCGAATGATAAAGCTATCTCTAAACAATTTTTTCATTCTTGGAGGAGTCGAGAAATATTACATCTCTTGAAAGGATGAATTTCTTCTTTTCCTCATCATAAAGATGATATCCCTTGGAGGTATTTGAGTACCCCAAGAACATTCACTTCTTAATCTTTTCTTAAATATTTCTTCTTTTCTCCTTAGGCATCAAGGCATAGTAGGCATAACCAAAGACATTAAGATGCCTCATGGAAGGAATGTGACCATACCACATTTCATAAGGATTCTTGTTTTCAAGAGCATGAGATGGACACATATTTTTCACATAAGCTACACATAGAACAACATCAACCCAAAACATCAATTTTACATTCTTAAAAAACATCATGGAACAAACGATATTTATGAGAGTCTTGTTCATTATTTCATATACACCATTTTGTTGAGGATTGTATGGAATCATTGCTTTATGTTTGATCCCATGTTGGTGAAGTTATATTTCAAATTCATTATATGTATATTCTCTTCCATTATAAGTGTAAWGAGATCCAATACGAGACTGAGCGTCATTTTGAATCCATACATGCAAATTAAAAAAAAATTAAACAATCTTGTGATTCTTCTTTTAGAATGTACATCCAACACATCCTGGTGTAATCATCAATAAAATACATGACATTTATTTCCATTTTCAAAAGGAATAGTCATAGGGACACACAAATTAGAATGAATCCATTCAATTTTTATCCATGYTGTGGAAGTAGAWTAATGAAATGGTTGTGTTCCTATGCTTTCCAAGGATACAAGCATCACATTACTTCAATTTCCTAAGAATAGTAGGAAAACTAGAAACACCATTCTTTTTCAATACATGAAGGTTGTCATAATTAATATGACCAAATATAACATGCCAAAAAAGACTAGATGGAATTATACCTTCACTGTTATGAAACGCCATTCCTTTCCAATACATGAAGGCTATCATAATTAATATGACCAAATATAGCATGCCACAAAATACTATATGGAGTTATACCTTCACCGAGATGAGAGAAGTATGCATCATTTTTCATATGGGAAGATGTCTCTTTCAACTTCAATAATGTTTCATCTTGTTATGATCCAACACCATAAAAATGGTGAAAAATAAATGAATACAGTTCACTTGGAGTGGGAAACCTCATTTTACAATATATCCAATTCAAAATACAATATGAGATGAGATAAGATGATACTAAGACTATGTATCCTTGGTATATATATATGAGATACATGGTACAATTATAATTAAATGGTGTGATGAAGTGGTTCTATCCTACATAAAACTATAGCACAATAAATGTAATAATTCAATAAGGGGCTCAATAAGAGGATTTATACATAACAATTGGGATTTGTATAGAGATTAATATGCCCCCCCCTTCAAACAAGTGTTTTCCTTGACACTTGACTAAAAAAATGTTCTTATGCAAGAAGAACACATCTTTCCATGTCACCTCTTCCACTGGTAGGTTCTTCCATTTAATGAGGTACTTTGTAATTTCTTGATTTATTAGTTTCTTAATCCTTGTTTCCAGGATTGTTTCTAGTTCTAGTATGATTTTCCTTTCTTCATTAACCTCTATTAAAATAAGTTTTACTAGGATATTATTTCCAATGACCTTATTTAAGAAAGAAACATGGGATACTAAATGTATATGTGAAGATGGAGGCAACTCAAATTTGTAAGACATTCTTCCAATCCTTTGCAAAATATTATTGGGGCCATAATATTTGGGTGCTAATTTATTTTCCTTCTTTTTTGGCTTGAGGTACATCTATTTATATGGTTGTAGCCTTAGAAATACCCAATACGCCACTTCAAATTCCATTTCATTGTGATGCTAATTGGATTATTGTCTCATCCTATTTTGTGCCATAGCCAAGTTTTCCTTCAATAGTTTGAGAACCTATTATTGGATCCCTATGTGGTCCTCCATTGCTTGATCCTTTGTATTCCTTTTCAAGGGTCATGTAATGGATGAAGGATGATATCCATAAAGTGCCAGAAATGGGGAAATGTTTGATGAAGTATG
>JASDQU010098525.1:0-16134 GCA_032191745.1 Picea mariana | reverse complement strand
AGGTTCGCTATATGTGGAAGCTTCTATACAAAATGCCTACTTCACAACATTATTTGTAGAGTACTTGCTTGGCCTAAGCTTTACTGGCCAAATTTCCTTGGGCCCTCCTTCTTGGGAAATCCCCGCTCTAGTTGTCAGTCCTTGTTTATCTTTTCCCTTTGGGATTCCAGCTTGCTAACTCGTTCTTCGAACTCCTTCTTTGGTTCTATGTATTCATGGCGAATCTGGTCCAACTCCTCTAAAAACCTGATTTTGGTTGTTGTGATATCGAATTCTAGCATTTCTAGTCCCCACCTTACCTCAATATCCAGGTTTTGAAGGAAATCATCTTGATTGTGCAGAAAATGTTTGAGCCTCTTCAACTCCTCTTCCATCGCCTTCAGCCTATCCTCTATCGACGGCTTGCTCCCTGAGATGGAAGCCATTTCTGCTACTTCTTCTCCTATTTTCCTTCTTCTACGTGGGTAATTTCCTTTCACTGCTGATGCTTTGCCTCTGCATGGGTGACTTCCTTTAACCAAGCTTCTTCAGGGGATGGAATGGTGCTTCCCGGCCTGTTCTTTTATCCCTGATTTCATCCAGATTCGGGCTCCATTTCATATGAACGATCCAATGTATCCTACCGATTCGAGTGATCTGGCACAGAGTATGGGTCTTATGTTGGGTCCTCATCCTTTTCTGAGTTTTCAACGATTGATTGACTGACATTCCCCTCATACCTGACGCCAATATTATCTCTGTCTGGCTTGTTTCAGGCCTTGTGAGCTGTTCGAGCCTTTGGCGTATCCTCTGCTTTCCTTCTTTGCCAGCTCACATCCTTGCGTTCTCATTATCCTTTTTGGTCCACCGTGGTCTTAGCCTACCTACCCAGGCCTTACAGAATTGCCATGATTGACATGATTCCATTGGCTTGGAGTGTTCTGATACTTGAGAGGGCGCCTTTGTTGGCTTCTGCATCTGCTGGTGCATTAAGCTTTCAGAGAACATGGAACAACTGATATGTTCTCAGGATTCTCAGTTATAGATGTATTTTCTCCAGTATGTGCTGGAGTTTTTCTTACTTGACCGTGTGACAGTGGATCAGAGCTTGAATTATGATTCTGGAGTTTCCTATAATCACTAGGTCTTGGACTTTTTTTATGATAGACTGATTCATCCCTTGCCAAAGCGCCAATGCTTCTTCTCTGTTGTTTGTTTCTGCTCCTAATCCCCAGGCATATGATAGTTCTAGTTGTCCATTAGGGCTTACTAGGACCCCTGCTCCTCCTGCCGCCCCAGGGTTTCCTTTGGAGGCCCCATCAAAGAACAATATATGCTTGCTTCTCTATCTTTTCCATTCCTCAAAATCCCCCTCCTCCTTCCGGATTTACCAAGTTTCCTATTTTAACTCATTGCCTATTTGCTGTGGGTGGTCCCTGATATTGAAGATTTTAATCCATTTCTCCTCTTCCGACTCTAGGAGTCTCGAATTCTTTACGTTGCAGAAGTAAGGAGCACTTTCGCCAAAGAGGGCCTTTATCTTTGTTGCTACTTGTGCTGGGTTACTTTTGGTCTCCCTGAATAGCCTGCTATTCTGCTCCAGCCAAATATTCCATAGGATGAATTTTGGGAGTGTTCTTCAGATAGTGGAAAGGTGGGCCTTTTTCGTGACATGAAAGGGACATTGGGAACTCCAGTTTCAGAGAAGGGTGATGGTCTCTTGAGGTAGAACGACTGTTCCTGGCTTCAGCCCAAGGACCAAATTCCATACCTCCTTGGCATATGCACATTGCAAGAGCAGATGGTCTAAGGTTTCCTTCTCTTGCTTGCAGAGTGGACATCTGGATGGGCCTTCCCATCCTCTCCTTCTCATATTTTCTCTAGAATGCCCTTATGGGCCAAGGTCCAAACAAACATATCTATCTTTGGTAAGGACTTGGAAGTCCAGATGGCTCTCTAGATTGCTAGATTTGGTGGGACATGAGGGACAACTGTAAAGTTTTTATACCCTGCTGCTATTGTGTAGGCTCCAGAGAGTGATCCCCATCCTCTCTTGTCTTTTTTCCTTGCTTTTATTAGGGATTTACCTTGTAAATAGTCCATCAAAGTGTTCCATTCCCCTTCGAGCTCTTGAGGTCTGTTGTTGGCTTCCCACCTTAGTCAAGTTTTTCCCACATCTTCACTCCATATTGAGATGTCCCAAAGATTGATTAGGTCCTAAGTTCTCATCCAGGCTTTTAGCCGTTCTAAACCTTCCATCGAACTTAAAGGCGGGTCTCCCAGGACCGAGTCTTCCCAAACATTAATTTTCTTGCCATTCCCTGGTATCCAGGTGAGGTGAGGACTGAAGAGATTCAAAGATTTTAGACATAAATTGAATATAGGAGAACCTTTCTCCATAGTTGCTGGTCGATCCAGGCATTTTGTTCTTGGGCCTTAGAAGTACTTCTTCCAGATCACTTTTTTTCTCCAGGAGACTTTCCCCGAAACAAGGTTCCAAAGTAGCTTGGCTCCCAGAGCTAAGTTTGGGAGTGGATGTCTTTGAATTGGAGGCCTCCTTCTGAAAATGGCTTGGCTACTTTCTCCCAGCTTATTAGGTGCAATTTCCTCCCTTTTTACTTCCCTCCTTCCCACATGAACCTTTTGAATAACACTTCGATTTTCTGAATCATGGTGGCTAGGGCTAGTAACAAAGAACATTGGTAGATCGTGATGCATGCTAAAACCACTTTAAAGAGGACAACTTTACCTGCAAGGTTTAGATAGTTTGCTCCCCAAGAGTTTATTCTTTCTTTTAACTTTTCTATTAGTGGGAGCCATTGAGATGCCTTTGGCTTGGCCCTGAAAAATTGGTACTCCTAGGTATTTAAACGCGTCCCAATTGGTGCAACCTTCCATTCCCATGACTCTTGATATCTCCAACATTTCCCTTGGTGAGGTATTCCATCCGTAGATCTTGATTTTAGGCAGTATTATTTCGCTTCCTGAGATCTCATTGTAAATGTCCAGCTCCACTTTAAACTTCCTTGTTGTCTGTACACTTGCTCCTCCCAGCAGTAATGTATCGTCTGCGAATTGGGCATGATTGATGTCTTTTACCCCTGGGGCTATTCTCAAGCCCAAGAGATTGTTATTAGTCTGGCTGTGATCCAGTTGGAATCTGAGCATGGAGGCTTGAATTGCATAGAGAAGCAGGGAGAGGGGACAACCTTGCCAGAGGCCCCTAGAGGCTTGAAAGAAATTAGTTTCTCGAACGTTTACTAGGGGGGTGATCCAGAGGGATCCAATGCAAGATTTTATCAAATTTATAAAGGCTGGAGCAAAGCCAAAGTTTTCCATGGCTTTGAACAAGAAGATATGCCCGACTCTATCAAACACATTTGCTAGATCGAGCTTTATGATCATACCTTTGTCTTTTCTTCAAATGCTTGAGTGCATCTCTTCCTAAACTAGTATGATGTTGTCCACTATATGTTGTCCTTTAATGAACCCGCCTTGGTTCTCCAGGATGATTGCAGGGAGGATTTTTTTTATTCTGTTGGCTATTATTTTTGTGAGGATCTTGTAGCTTGTGTTGTAGAGAGAGATTGGCCAGAATATTCCAAAACTTACTGCTCCTTTTTCTTTCGGAATAAGAGCTAGGAAGGACGAGTTTGTTCCTCTTCCTATCTTGCTGCAATTTTGAGATTTTCAGATCAATTTTATTAGATCTGCTTTTATTATATCCCAACAGTTTTGATAAAATCTGGCTGTGAAGCCATCTGGTCCCGGTGCCTTGTCCAGGTTCATCTGGTCGAGGGCCTCTTTTATTTCTTGTTGGTTTACTTTCTTTACCAATTTGTTATTGGAGTCCTCTTGGATAACAATCAGAAGTAGAGAGAGAAGATAGAAATTTGAGTCTATTAAGGGCATTTGAGTCTCTGTGTAGAGAGTTTTGAAGGATTTTTCCGCAACTTCTTTTATGCCTTCAAAGTCTGATATAATCTGGTCATGAACATGGATTTCTTTGATTGTCTTGAACTGCTTCCTTGCTTCAGCTTGCTTGTGGAAGTAACTGGTGTTTTTGTCTCCCACTTCCAGCCAGAGGCTTCTAGATTTCTGTTTCCAATACGTTTCCTCCTCTTTGCAGGCTTGATGCCAAGTCCTTTGGAGATGGTCCTCTTGGTGCAGAGTTTCTTGAGTTGTCTCCTGTTCTTCCATTTCCAGCTGGTGATTTTCTAGCTGTTTTTGGGTTGCTTGTCATTTTATAATTGGATTCTTTTGGGTTTTATCCCAAGCTTTGAGCGCTACCTTGAGTCTCCTATGTTTTTCTTCCCAAACAAAAAAAGGGATCCTCTGACCTTCTCATTCCAGATTTTGGCAACCAAGTCCTGGAATCCTTCATATTGAAGCTAGGCGGGGCTAAATCTGAAAGGGATAGGCCCTAGATTTCTGTCCTGCGAAATATCTATCAAGATTGGCTTATGATCTGACACACTGTGCGGTAGGATAGTAGTTGAGAGTGATAGGCCCAAGAGCATAAAGGAGCTTTGGACTAAGAACCTGTCTAGCCTAGCAGCAATATGCCCCGGACCTACTCTCTTGTTTGACCAAGTGTATTTTCCCCTGGTTGGTTTGGCATCCTCCAACTCCCAATCTGACATGATATCTTCTACCCATTCCCTTGTAGGGTCTCTCACAATAGACCCACCTTTTTTTTCGATTGCAGTGAGGGTTACATTGAGACCCCCCCCAATAATGATGTTTTCAAGGTCATTTGAGAGAAGAAAATCTTTAATCGAATCCCAACGATTTCTTTTTTCCTCTAATAAGACCGGGACATAGAGGTTGAAGAGACTTACCAGTCGGTTCATTTCTTTGTGTAGAAAAATAGTGAAAATCCAATGCATGCATGTTTCAGATATGATTGGGTTATACTTCGCGGTGTCCCAGAGGGTTCCAATACCTCCTGAGGCTCCTCTTGCACTTACTGCTATTCCTTGGATTTTTTTCCAGAGGGATTTTGTTGCTTGGAGGAATTCTGGTTCCTCCATCTTGTTCTCTTGGATTAGTAGGATCTCGGTCTTTGATAGTTTGATTATGTCCTTGAGGGATTCTTCCTTTATTCTACTTCCGAAACCCCTACAATTCCAGGAGGTTAGCTTCATGATTTACCTGGGGGGGGGGTATGGCCTACTTGGTAAGCCCTGGACTGCTTTCTTGTCGTTCTTACGTTGACCAGTTGTCTGATTGTTGGTTGCGAGCCACTAAGGACATCTTTGTAGGTTTCCTTTTCCCTTTCTTCTTTCTTTGATTTTCTTCCACTGCCTGCTTTTTTAGGTGTGACAATGGAATCATCAGTGCCCGTATAGTCGATATTTGAGGAAACCTCTCCCGATTCCACGTCCTTCCTTCCTTCCTGCTCTGCGACAGCCTTTCCTTGCCCCTCTTCTTTTTTTGGCTCTGGCTGATCTTGGGCTCTTGGTGGTGTCTTTTCTTGCATTTCTAAATCAATTGGAGGGGATTCCTTTGGTTCCTCTCCGACCGTTTTCTCTGGTTGTTCTTGTTCTAAAACTCTGAAACTGCTCCCTGCCAGGGGAGCTTCTGTCCAATTTCCCTTCTCCTTGGGTTGAGTTGTGGTTGAATTTTCATTTCAAGATTCTTTTGCCTTGCCTGATGTTTTCCCTTTTCTGGGCTGTTGCCATCCTTCTCCGTCTTCCTTCTCTTTGCTAGGGTTTTTTGGGCAGTTTCGTTGAAAGTGGTCGTATTCATGGCATCCCCTGCACTTGAAAGGTAGTTGTTCGTAGTCGAGCTTCTGGTAATGCTGCCAATCTACAACCTTTAACTTGATTGCCTCATGAAGGCCAACCTCTAGATCCACTTCCACGTAGATGTGCAAACAAGAGTATTGGTCTTTACGGTCTTCTCTGTCAATATATTGCCCGAGCCCATTCCCTATTGCTTGGAGGGAGATGGGGTTCCAACAGTGGATCGAGAGATTGGGTAGCCTGATCGAGATTGGGACATCCTTGGGCACTTCCAATGCAGGGTTGAATCTTGGTGTCCATCGGTTCAGGTACAACCCTTGGGTTCCCATAAAACACAGGCCATTCCCGAAGATTAGATCTCTGTCTTCCTCTGAGATAACTTCGAAGATGAAGAATCCTCTTCCCACCGCATAGCAAGTGATGCTGTTCTGGATCAACAGACACCAATTCCTTTGGATCCAATTATCTGTAGGTCTGGATGATGGCCATAAGCCCATGGATTGGCCTACCAATCCACAATCAAATAGAGAAATTGCTACCCGCATAGGGTGATCTGGAGGTAATTCAATCTCAGGGATCGAGTTGAGCTACTTAACGAAGCTAGGAGGAGCTGTTGGGGGAAGTTTCTTACCTTGGGCGGCCAGGAGCTTGCAGAAGGAGGCTTTGGCTGAAGGTGGGGGTGAGGGCGACGAATCCCCTCCTCCTGATGCTACCATTGCTGTAGCTGAAATGCGTTAGATCTGGAACCCTAGGCTGGTGTCAGAGTAGCGCATGTTCCACATGATTGTCATACAACTATAATTGAGTCTGTGGATTGTTACTCACCATAAATAAAAAAATTACAGATGCCATGGCTTAGAGACACCTTCACTTAGAGTGAACAAGCACATCAAATCCTTTGCCCACTCAACCTTAAGAAGGCTTCCCTCTTCAAGCTTCAATTTATGCAATTTCTGCTATTGTCCTTCCCTCTTTCTTCTTGCATCTCCCTTCCTTGTCCTCTTCACTGTTGCTCTCATTAATTTTAATAGGCAGATTTTGGAAGGCCAACTGCCACAGTTGTTCGTTTCACCTTCCAGTTCTGTCAGAAGACCAAATAAAATGAAATAAAACAAAACATGTTTATTTACAACATTCACAAACATTTTCCAAGATCCAATTCAGATCACACCTCCCCATTTGAAGGATTTTGGTCCCCAAAAGCTGGACCATTAAGAAAACAAAAGCACAAGGCTTCCATTTGCCTATTCATATCCACCATTCCATTGCTGATGAAGGTGTCTTGTTTCTTGCTTGTCTTTCCTTGTTTCGCTGCTAGAGGAGTTGTGCTCTCTCTCTCTCTCTCTTGATGTGATATGTTGAGGTATGCCTTACCGCCCTTGACCAAGTAATACTTGTTTTCTCTCATATAGAAGGTAGAATCCCTATCCCACAAGTAGGGGCTTCAGAAAATCACTCAACATGTGTCCAATGGTGTAACTTCACATTCTACCTCATCAACATAGCTGACACTAATGGGAAACTTGTTTTTTCATGTGATTCTCATAACAATTTTCCCTTGCAACCATACTAGTGAACTTGGCTACACTAGATCGTATGTTTCTAGACCAAGCTCATAAACTAATGTTTTGGAAACTAGATTACATTGAGAACCACTATTGAACAAGGCATTTACCTTTCAGTTCTTCACTTGAACTTTGATTCGGAATAGCACATGTTTATCTCCACTTGCCTTTGGTTGTTGCAATGCGGTGCAAACTACAACTTCATCCAGATCAGAGGTGTTTTCTATTGCTTCTTATTTTGTCTCGGTAGCTACCTTTTCTTTCCCCTTGGACTTTAGTCACTTTGGATGGAATTTCAGATGAAGTTTCTAGCACTTCTCTTCCATGTGTCCATCTACATTGTGATGTTTGCAATTCCTATTAGGATCCCTCCTTTTCTTGGTTGTGACTGCTATCTTCTTGTCTCTTTTCTTACTAGTTTCTTTTTGACCCACGTGCTGCTATGTTTTCCTAGAGTCCAATTCAATGTAGAGAGCCTTCTTGCTTGCCTCATCTATGATTTTCACACCATGAAGCGGCAATTGTCTTTGGATATGGCTCAAAAGTCCTCCAAGGTACTTCATCACCACCCTTGGCTCTTCCAAAGAGATACCCAACGTGATGGATGTTGGTGTAATTATATGCATAATATATTACCAAACATAAATTATTGACCAGGATTTGTAATCAATAGAGTTGTTACACTATATATGCCGACAACAGATGGTTTATCTATGTGTGATGAGTATAGCTCAATCAAGAAACAATTAATAAAAAAATACTTTGTTTTTGAGATATCTGAACACTATTCCTCACACAGCTTTAAACTTTTAGAAAATAAAGATCATAATAAAACTCTCAAACAAACACTCAATTGAAAAGGTTCTTTCTTAGACAACAAGTATGTTCATTGTAGGCTCATGGAACGAAGAGATGAACTGATACCTTGCTTCCTATAGCAATTGAATAACAATTAACAATTTACTCTAATTACTCTTGGAAAGAAACCAATCATAGCTTAATCAATTCCAATCAAACCTTCCTCAATACAGGAGACAATCAATATGATTGAAAGACTTCATTACATGGAGCATGAAGGTAAGAGATGAAGTCTTATTGTTCCTGTACGTACTGAGAACAACACAATCATAAATTCAAAACAATAATAATTGCTTATTTAACTATCCCAACCATCTATCCAGTTTTTATTAATTAAATATCATTCTGCAGGAATGGAAATAAAATTATCCACTATGCTTAATGTATAATCGTTCATTCACACTGATCCAAAATCAAACCTCTTTATAAATCTGTATTGTACCTAAGAAAGTTTATGCACTTAGAATTATTTGCAATACACAACTTATTATATTTTCACACTCACACAATTAACTTATGTCACACAAAGACATATACAGGGAGGCTTACCTTGGTTGGGGTGGTGGGCCCTTGCCGAACCAACAAGGTACCTCTAAAGAAATTACATACTAAACACTTTACTCATACCCATGAATTGCACAAATTAACATTCATATTCCTTCAATTGATTAAGTGAATCAATAATTCAACATTTCATTTCCCAGCATAACAATGTATATCATTTTTCCTTCTCACTACTCCTCCCTTCAGATTTATACAAGGAAATTCAATGGAGATGGATCATAACAAATCCCCCAACTTAGAATTCGTTTAAACTGTTTATGCATAAAATCTAGGTTTTTCACCAGATATTACAAATTCAGGTTAAAGATCCTTCGATATCTCTCTATCCGTTGTGAATTTTGAGAAACAATTTCTGGGTTTTGTAGCTGGAGGATGTTTTTGAAAACCCAAATAGTGGTTTTGTAATATATGCTTCCATATGCATGGAAATAAAGGCGCAATATGGAAGTTTAGAAATATTTGATGATTTTTGGCTGAATCGTTCCCCTGAGCTAGAGGTCCACACGTGTGAGCTGGGTGAATTATTCCTCACATGTCCGCATGTAAAAGTCGCTCTAGAAAAAACCCATATCCCAAAATTTTGAGATTCATCTTTATCTGCATGGAAGTCGAGGTGCAAATCGGGTACCATAATCCTGTAGGATGCTCGTACCGTACTAGCACAGTTGGTACCGGACTATCATAGTAACAGATTGGGGTACTGGATCAGGACAACAGTGGTACCAGAATAGGCGCAAAGTTGGTACCAGATCAGACGGAGGTGGTACCAGATCACCGTAGTGTTGGTACCCAATCAGGCAGAGTACCATAATATAACAGTTGGTTGTTATAGTACTGGACCAGTGGAAGTACCAGATGAATCCCGAAGATGAGTAGCGGATGAGGTGATTCCTGGTCATGAAGTTGTGTAATAATAATCAAAGTAATTAGGAGCATAAACAATCAACCATTTAATCCCAATTGATCAAGAAATCAAACAAATCATGTTTTTAACATGGGTTACCTCTTTATGCATATGGATAAGGTCACAAGGTAGGTTTGTGGAAGAAATAGACAATATATGCACACGTCAGAGGTAAAATTGACCCAGATAGAAGATAATATATGGTAATAGAGGTGTCAAAATGGAGACTCAACAATGGCCTGCCTCCTGAACTAAGAGGTGTACTTTTTCACTCTTTGTCCTTGTTATTGCTGAAGGTACTACCACTTCATGAGTTGTTCCTCTTTGTAGCCTATGGGATAGAATTATGACTTGAGTAATGATATGAAGTTCTCCCATTTCATCATCATGGGATTCTTGCCTATCCTCAATGCATCCACATAACTCTCCCACCATAGTAGAGGATGTATGGTCATCTTCAAATGGGAAAAGAATATATGCCATGTTTCTTGGATTTGATAAATACCAAAATAAACCTCCAATTGTTTCAACCAACTGTCCAAGGCTTCAACATTAGTTTATCCATTAAACATGGGTATTTCAATCTTTGATTCAACTTTGAAAGGAACACTGGAAGATGAAGAAAAGTTGTCGTCATTACCTGAGTTTCCAAGCATCTCACATTTGGAACCTTCCAAGCCAACCTTGTGTTCTTCATGCTCAGTATCTGGTGAGTGTGATTCCTTACCTTTCATTACTAGAAACTGTGTCACCAACTCTATCAATGTAGCAATGCTTTTCTCCAACCGAGCCAATCTGATCTCCGAGTCTTCCCTGTCATCTTCTTCATGATGATGCCCCACCATTAATGGTGGTCTACTTCTCTGTAGGACTGGTAGCAATACTTGTCCATTGTTTTGGTACTGGATGCGCGTGTTTACCATGAAAGTGTTATCCAAGCCTTTGGAACCTACTCTGATATCATTTGATTCATAAATGGTAGGCCTATTGCATGTCCATCTCACCAACATGAATGATTCTACAAAATAATATTATTCTTTTGTTTTGATCTTCTTTGACTGGTTTTAAGTCCTACAATATGCCAGTAAACAATCGAGTCGACTAAAATAATAAACCTGTCGACCACCCATAAGTCGAGTTGGCCCAATGAATGACCATTCGAATGCTTCGATGGTTAGGTTGACTGAATGATAACCTAGTTGGATGCTCTAATGGTCGGGTCAAACAAATGAAATCCTGATCAACTACTCTAGTGGTCAGGTCAACCAAATGAAATCCTAGTCAGATGTTTTGATGGTTTGATTGACCAAATGAAAGTCCAGTCATATGCTTCGATGATCGGGTCAACCAAATGAAAGCTCAGTCGAATGAATTGACCAATAGTTTAAAAAAATAGCTAGAGAGTGGATTCGATCTTCAATCACAAATAAAAAATGTTTTTAGGGTGATTTGGTGACCCCCAACAAATAAGAAAACATCCAGGGGTGATTTTGGTTCCCCACAACAAATAAAAAATACAAGGATGAATTTGTACGCTCAGTTATGGACAAAAATGGCCAGAGATCTATAAATTTGCCCAACAACTAGTTCTTGGTGTGTATAGACTGTGTGTAGCTCATATGGTGTCTGCATGACCTATGGGTGAAAGGGGAACGCCCATGTAGTAGTGAACTCTCCCGGGAACATAGAAAAAATCTCAGACAAACAAGGAATCACCCAAGCAAAGAGGAAATCGACCAACAAGAAACTTTAAACGACCAACAAGAAATAGATTATGTGAATGGGTGCTACTGGCTCAAAATTTACTTCGATTGAGTATGAATAGATCATGATAAATCATCACAACAATAGCCGAAGAACATAATGAATTAACTCACGTATCGATTGAACATTTAAATGGGATTATTTTATTATGCTCGGGAGAAAATTACAAATGGGTGAGCTATACACCGAGTCTGTGTATTGTTACTCACAGTAAAGAAAAAAATTACAGATGCCATGGCTTAGACTGAACAAGCATATTAAATCCTTGTCCACTCAACCTCAAGTAGGCCGCCCTCTTTGAGCTTCAATTTCTGCTACTATCCTTCTCTCTTTCTTCTTGCATCTCCCTTCCTTGTCCTCTTCATTTCCGCTCTCATTATTTTTAATGGGTTGCTTTTGGAAGGCCAACTATCACAACTATTTGTTTAACCTTCCCATTGTGCTAGAAGACCAAATAAAATGAGATAAAGCAAAACATGTTATTTACAACATTTACAAACATTTTCCCAGATCCATTTCGGATCAATGTGGGGGAGATGTCGAGTCCTCAAATCATGCTCTTTTTGTCACTTTTCTATCATAAACTTCCCTCCAAAACCTATACTTATGAACCAACTTACACCCTATTTTACCCTTTTTTTCCATGATTATCTTGCTCAGCTACATAATTTGTTTATTGAAAAAAACTAAAGGTAAATTGTTCATTCTAAGAACATTTCTATTCTTCCTTATGCAATTTGGTTTAACTAGTTATTACTTTTAATGAGTCACTACAAAATCTCTAATTCTATAGCAACCTAAATACATTTATGTAGCCACTAAACTATTTTTGTAGCAGAATCGTTGTTCCATATGGTTGTGCACACTCCAGGTTGAGATCCTCACTTGTAGAAGATGCAAAATCAATACCTAGAGCTCATCCACCTATCATCTTAGGATGAGAGTCTTTCGGGTCAGCGCAAAAGATGAGTCAAAATTGTAGTCAATGCATGAACAAATGGAAAACCACGCGAGATGGATCCACACCAAATCAACAGAAGCTTTTAACGAGATCGCTTGAGAGAAATTCATGCAACATGTCATGAATTTCTCCATTTATGTGGATGATAAAGCTTTCTATGTACCCACGAGCTGTTAGATCCGATATTGAATACAAACATGTGTTATTTCATATGTAAAATAATTTAAATAATCCATGAGATTTCGATCTATACGATATTGTTTGCAATGTATAAATATTGGTTATGAGAACCTCCATAGGGATGAATATGTTGATATCGAATTGCTCTGAACCCATATTGCTATTTTGAATTGAATTAATATAAAGAAGTTCTGGTTACTGTGCAATTTCATGAGTTAGATGCTTTGAGTCTATAAGTTCATCTTTTAAGTTCTTTTCTAGCAACGTTCCTCGAGCCAGGAGGGCCCTTGAGGAGGAGTGCATTGGTTAGTTTTATTTTTGTTGGTATTGTTTTACTTATCAGTTGTGTGATTTACATTTCTTTTTATTTAATTTTTTGCAAGTCATTTATTTATGTTTACATAGGGAGACTAACACAACAATAATTAATCGAATAAATGATTGTGTAATGTCCCCATTTTTGGATTCCCTTGCTCTACAGTTGGAGATGACCTTATGGGTTTATGTCAGCTTGACTAGAGGGGTAATTTGAGGCTAACCGTGAGCTCATCTAGTTTGGAGGATTTATATGATGCTTTCAGAGGTCTGCTTATCATCTTTCATCATCAGGATAATCCCTGCACAATCAGATTTTGATTTCGTTGCATTTCGACCATTCCCATACTTTGGGAGTATTTTTAAGCATAATTGAATGGACTGCACTAAGTTTGTCATTTCAATAAATTATCTAATAGGTTTACCTTGGTGTAATAGCTTATTAGAACTGAAATGAAGAGCTTTAAATGTTGGAGAGGATGAAAAGTGACTTCAAGAGCACATAAATGCTTTAAAGTCAAATAAATAACTTTTTGGAGTAAAAGGGTTAATAAATTAATAAAATGATTTTACTAAAGATAAATTAAAAAGTCACTTGAAGCTAAAAAGGTAAAAGGGTCAACAAAAAGATGAAAAAGGAGATAAACGAAAGATGAGAGCTCATTATCTCATTATGCTAATTATTATTTTAATATTGATTTGGACATCTCTTGGAGCCTTTGGGGGTTTGGAGTAAACCCTGGTTTGAATTGGTTTCGGTGGTGAAATATTCCACCCTAGTTGATCATATTTTGATGGTGAAAGATTCCACCCTAGCCATTAGAAGGGGAGATCATTCAAATCTTCCACTTGTAGTCATTGTTGAGGAGTTGGATCCACATTTTGCAGTAACCCGAGGTTTAGAGAATATTTAATTCTTCTTGTGTAGGTTGATTCATATTTTCAGAGGACGATTTATCTAGTGGAGGCCGAGTTTTTGGATAGAGGCCAAGTTCTTTCCTTGTGTAGACTATTTTCATTTGTATAGGAGGTTTAACTGTTTGAGGAGGCCGATTTCCTTGGTAGGGAGGTCGAATAGTGGTATGTGGGTTGAGTTCTTCAGTTGGAGATCAAGTTCATTAATAGATGGGCCAAGTTCTCATTGTGGGATCCAAATCCTTCCAACAACAACCAAGTTATTATTGATAGAGGCCGCCATCTCTTTATGCAGGCTTACCGTTGTGTGGGGACATATTTTTATGGTAGAGGGGCTGTATTCTAATTGAAGTAATGTATCATAATTAATCTAATTGGGGCCATATTCTCTTCTCAAGTGGCCATATTATTTAATGTAGCATAATTAATCTAATCGAATTGACAGACACATCACAAACATAGGGAAATGAACATTTTGAATGCCCATTAGGGAGCAAGAAAAGGTTGCATTTATAACTAGAGCATTGATAATCATTTGATCATGACAAAACATGTATTATTAACAAGATGAGGACACAATTCTTCAAGCTTATGATGAGATCAGAAGGTGTATCACAAAAGGAGAAATAAAGAGAAGTCCTACCTTTAATTGTTAGAAGTCAACTTCACATTGAATTTGACCAAAGTAAGTGTACAATTGGTATGGAAATTCTAATAGTGTTGGACTTTGGTTTCTCTAATATTAGTGTCACTATAAACTATATCACAAATGCACCCCTCAAAAAATTCTAGGTTTTGAACCAATAAACTCAACCAAAATTTGATTCAACACAAACATTATTTACTAAGACAATGCATAACTCACTCAACACAAGCCACCTCAACATTTTTATTTTGCTAATAATTAGACTAATTACTTGCCTCTTCTCACTTTTTCCAATGTTATCATTTGTTTGCTACCACATCACAAACTCTATTTAACCTTAATGACATGGATTGGCACTCTGTGACCCTTATTAAAAATGTGATGATGAAATTTTATACACCCCCCACTCATGTAAGATATTTACATATAATGATTACTCCATGACTAGTGGGGAAAAGTTTTTATCTAGCACTCTAGAAGTGTGCAAATTTCAAACTTCATTGAACCCATCTATAAAACAAGCTATTGTATTGTGTTAAATGCGAATTTGAAGTTCATATATTTTTATAAATAAAACAAACATAGGTAAATACATATACATATAAATATTGCTCCATGGCTAGTTAGTAAAAGCTTTGCTTTGGCAAGAGTGGGGTGAAAATTTCAAATCTCGCTAGCCCTATTTTAAAATAGGTTATTGTATTGCATTAATTGTAAGTTAAAGTTCATAACTCCTTATAAATAAGACAAACATATTGACCTAGTGTTAATGCGAAGCTGAAGTTCATGGCACCTTACAAAGAAAACAAACATGGCTATCTATAAAAATGTGTATGAACATATATGTGTGACCTCGATATTATCTAATTTATGTGATGTGGAGTTCCTAATATCATTTCGTTTCCAATTTGGTGCAATTTTATAATGTTGAAGTTATCTCACGAATATGCATGTTTAGTTGTGACTTCTTGTTGAATTTGAGATAACTACTTGACATCAAATCTTTCATATAGTCTAAAGTTCAAGTTTCACTCAAATTATAGATTCATTGTAATGTATTACTCACTTTTTGTCAACTTCAATTGTTAAGACACACCACTTTTCTTTTATTTTCTCGTAGGTATTTGATTAAGCTTAATCTTGTATATGTATATGTCTTATTCTTCTTGAACCAAGTCATGTACCATGCAAATATGTACTAAACGATGAATGAGACAAAAATCGTGAAAGGAAGAGGTGGGATGAGCACATTTCAACTAAGAGGTCAATGATACTAGGAAAAATAGAATGGAAAATAAACCTAAAGGGAAGGCCATCACACAACCAAACTAAGACTTGTGAAGCTAAGAAGGGTAGATTCAAGGATTGGATTTTCTAGGGGAAAAAGGGGTAGGTATTATAGTTAAATTACACAATTAATGCTGAATAAAGACCTACAACTGGTTATTGGCTAATATGTATGATAGATTAGGTTAATTACAACAACATACCAACTAACTAGAGAATGGTTAAAGTACGGAAAACACAACTAAATTTTCATTCCTTTTATCTTTGGTGATCTAATTGTTGATACTGAGAGGGGGGTGAATCAGTATCAAGTACAATTTAAAACCTTTTTCAACTTATACTTAAACCATTCAATTATATCCAATGAGAAATGAACAATAGTATAAGAGTTACACCAATACACCACAATACACCATGCACAATATATGAGAAATAATCAATAGTTATTG
>JASDQU010098519.1:2596-17406 GCA_032191745.1 Picea mariana | reverse complement strand
GAGGCTTCCCTTGTCATGGTCGAATCACCTAGGGTTTCAGTCACCCAGTGGGGTGCACCATTCAGTGGAGGAGTTCAGATCTACAGAGGTTGAGCGGGATATTGGAGATTCGGGCACCTGGGTTGTTCTTACAATCACCCGATCTACTATTTGGCATCTTTTTGGAGGTGATTGGACATCTTTGGCACCAGGGCGGAATTGTTGAGGAGCTTCGATTATCCAATAGGGCGTGGCGTCTTCCAGCAATGATGGGTTTGGCACTTGGCATTGATCTTCATTTCTTATCCAGCCTTCGAAGGCTTATTTGTATCAGCAGAGCATTTTGTAGCAACTCATATCTATTATCTTCCAAGCCATCTGATGATTATTCTAGATCGGTTATCTATTGTATTGGTTCCATATTTCTCATAATAAAAGGTCAAATCTTGCTTGTGCTTTTATATCTTGAATGTAATGTGATATTCATGTGTTGAATGAATCTTGTATGAATGCACTAAATAACTGGATAACTCAATAAACATCTTCACAACAACAAATCAGTGGTAGTTAGTGATCCAAGCGAAAAATTTGGTTTGGGATCATTACAGTTTATAAAGTGTTGATATTGTTACATTGAATGCCAAAGTTTCTTTAACATCTATTGAGAAGTGATATTGTAGTCATTGCTATTGTGCAAACTGTTATTTACTTTGTCAATATTATTGCTCAAATTGCTTATTATCATAAAAGTCATTGATTATATGAAGTACTAACCAACAAGTAAGCTTGCACATGTACAGTTTCTTTGTTTCTTTGTCTCAGTCCGGTACACTTCTTGGTTACTACTTTCGGTTATCTTTTATCTTTATTGGCTATTAAGCCAGACTTTCTGATCAGGTGGTGACTTGTGAGGGGGAATATTATCACTTATCCTTATTAAGCCTTTTTCCTACTCAAAACCCTAGGTCACCGAGGACGTCTCCCTGGGCCTTACCTCTCTAAACAGAAAGAGCCATCCCATTGAGGTGACAGTGGTGGGATTGTTTCAGTGACTCCAGTTTGACCTCCTTTCATCCACCTTTTACCTTAACTACAAACTGTGCGATAACAGGGTCCACATCTCATTTTAAGAGATCTTAAGACTCTTCAAAGAGAAATTGTAACCAAGATAATAAAATCAGTGATCCAAAGGATGTCTCACTTTGCTTGTCCCCCCGGGGGGGTGTGTTGTGTTTTGGGATATTTGTCTTAGTTTGCTTCAATTTTTGTCCTTTTGATTTAAGTGCCCAAATAAACTCACAACCATCTCTAAAGGTTAAAATAAACCACAATTTAGATTAGATTTAATTTCCGCAAAGTGGAATACTAATTGCTAGTTAGTTTCCTTTTTATGCAATTTCAAAGTTGGAAATAAATAGTCTCCTCAGCTCCTCGCAAGAGGCCGGTCAGTGAAGACTTTAGTAATTACAAAACATTTCCCTTTCAATAATTTTCTTTATTGTTTAAAATAAACAACTTCCCTCAGCTCCCAGTGCGGTTCTTGACCCTTTCAGTTGCGAGCTAGTCTCAATTTGTTGGGAGTAAGTTTCATACACGATGGGCTGGTCAGTGGTGATAGATTAATTAGGGAAATCCTAAAGAGAATTTTTCTTTAGTGGAAACGTAAGAGAGTCTGTGAAGATATCTGGCGGGTACTTTGAGATCTAGGTTCTCCATGTCGGATCTCCCACATTTTCTTGAGATTATGTATAAAATCAGAGGGACCTCCTTGTTGGATATTAAGCATTGCTCAATCTCCACTTTAGGGACCTTTTCTAAAGGGCCAAATCTAGCTTAGACAAACACTTATTTTTCATGCAAATAAAATTTATCTCATTAACCTACCATCAATAAACCTTAATAAAACACGTGATCTACATTTCCCACGAATACTTTTAAGGCACTGGTCTCATTTACACTTTTATTTTAGTCATTTACTTTGAAGCAAATTTGATTTTACTTGCATCTAACAATTGTGTCTCAAGTATCATTTTTTATGCAAGTATATGTTTTATGTATGTTGTGGTGAATAATTGATCTATGTATGATTTTGCTTTATGGTGGTTAATGAAAGTTTAAACTCCTAGATTCGATTCTTGTACTTATATTAGTTTCAAGCCTTAGTATATTTGTTAGGGACTACCCCCCTTGGCTTCGCTAGGAGTTGGCCTAGATGGAGGAGTTGAGGATTAGGTGACAACACCTTAACTCTCACTTGCTCCCAAGGACACATTGAGTGGATTGAAAATTTCTTCCACGTTTCCGAGGTGTGTATAAGGAGACAATAGTCCATAAAGAAAATAATCTAAATCTTGAACTAATCTAAGTACAAGAAATAAATCTAGGATTTTATTGCAAAAGACAATATGCAAATTAAATCTACTCTAAGAGCATATAAAAATCAACCACCACAAGATACATAAAGAAATAATTGCATGAAAAGGATAATTGAGATAACAAGATGCAAGCAAATAAGGAATTACTTCAATATCAAATATAAATGATTGAGAAGTAAAAGTACTAGAAGAAAATGGCTTTGTAAAATGTGTAATGAGACCAGTGCCTTAAAAGTATCATGGGAAATTGTTGATCGTGTGTTTTATTAGATTGTCCTTTGATGGTAAATTAATGAGATAAAGTTTATTTGCAATGAAAATAAAGTGTTTGAGAGCTAATCTAGATTTGTCCCTTCAGAGAACATTCCTAGAGTGTAGGTTGAGCTTGTCGAATATCCAACAGGGAGAGTGTACCTCTGATTTTTCACACAAGCCCAAGAGAATGTGGGAGATCTGATAGGGAGAACCTAGATCTCAAAGTTCCCGCCAGATTTCTTACAAAAACTCTCTTACGTTTGCACTGAAGCAATACTTCTTAAGGATTTCCCTATTAATCTATCTGCACTAACCAATCCAGTGTGTATGAAACTTACTCCCAAAAGATCGAGACAAACTCGCAACTGGAAGGGTCAGGAACAACACTGGAAGCTGAGGGGAAATGCTTATTTTAAACAATAAAATAAAATGTTGAAAGAAAAATGTTTTTCTAATTACTAAGTATTCACTGACCAACCTCTTGCGAGGAGCTAAGGAGACGGTTTATTTTCCAATGTTGAAATTGCATACAATAATGCTAAACTAGCAATTAGTGTTCTACTTTGCAAAATATAAACTAATCTAAGATTGTGATTTGTTTAGCTTATTCTTATTATGTGAGATTGTTATGAATTGTAAATCAAGAAAAGAGAACTAAATGAAACTGCTCAAAACCACAACACCAACCCCCCTAGGGGAAAACACAAAGTGAGGCCTCCCTTGGCTCACTTATTTTATTAGCTCGGTTACAATGGTCTCTTGAAGAGACTTTGGATCTCTTTAAATAGAGATATGGATCCTTATAATGATGGATCAATGTTTTTACCATGTACACAAGTCTTAGGAAGGTATATGGTGCTCCTGGAAGTCCCAAATGCTCCAAATCCGCCAAATTTTGGCAGAATCTCCCCTTTTTATTCAATAACCTGAAAAAAACAGGGAACAAAAGAGAGAAAAAGATGGTCAAAACAAATTTAAGAGTGTCTTTGGTTATTAGTAGAAAACCCAAAATAAATCTAAGTTAAAAAACTACAAAAATATGCAAAAGGAACTAAGGAAACCAAGCTAAAAAGTTTGTTTCGTTAGGGTCTTTTGTGGCTGTTATAGAACAACAAATTAAAAGCACTTGAATGCTTGATTTAAACGATATAAATACTTGGAAAATATTTACTTTTATCCCTCTAAAAATTTCATAAATTACTTGCATAAAGGGACTCTTTTCCTATGTTAGATCTAGATCTTTAAGATAGAAATTTTAGAAACAAAAATCAAATCTATGATACCACTTGCATGAATGAAAGGAACTAAAAGATTTATCTTTGAAATTAGATACAAACTTGCTTGAATATATATATATATATATATATATATATATATAGTAATCATGAAAATTTGATTTAGAGAGAAGGAGAAGAGAACAAGTTTGTGCTTGGAATGTCTTGGGAAATGGAGTCCTTCTTGGTGAATTGAGGAGGGATATTATTCAAAAGACTTAGAAGAGAGGAAGAGTCAAGCTAGATCTTCCACTTCTCCAAGTTGAGGTATCTACTGCTTCAATTACTTGCAAACAAAAGGGTTAGAAGATGGTATCACATACAAAAAGATCTCAACATACAATATGTGAAATCAAAGATATTACATATAAAACCTCTTAAATAAATGAATAGTAAGACTACTAATCAAATCATCTTAGTAATCCTACCTTAGTGAGTAATAGTACTCTTATAAGGCCAAATTAATCACAATATAAAGACAAGAAAAATAAAATGATATCACCACACTTGGACAATGCACCAATTTGACCTCCAAAGTCTTCTTTTATTCCAATAGGAAAAGAATGTTACAATGATAGAGATACAAGAAGTTGTTTTTCCCAAGCTCCAACTAGATTTCCAAAGGGGAGAATACTTTTATTTATAGAGAGAGTCAAGAGACCAAGAGAAGGAGGGAGAACCACTTGGAGAAGAGGGGCGCACCACTTGGAGAGTATGAAAAGACAAGTGTGAGAGTGTGGGCAGAAACCTCTCTCTTTACTCCTCCCAAGTGTCACAAGTGATATGGAGAGTGTAGAGGGCACCACCTCTCAAGAGGTGGGCAGCCCCTTTTAGGAATGCACCACCTATCCTCAAGAGGGGTGCACCTCTCTTATTGCCAACTCACAAATCTCAAAGCACATGCTAGAAATCAACCAAGCCTTAGTTCAACTAAATAATTTGACCAATGAGAATGCTTCTATGGGTGACACATAGCCTTCTAGATTTTATTTGACTCAAAACATGTTTCCGACAAGTTTGTTAAATTTTAGCAATCCTGATTTTTTATGTATTTTTTGGGTTTTGTGAGTAAAATTAACTTTTTAGTGATTAAGATCACTAATTTTACTCACAAAAGTGGGTACTTAGGTAAAGTGGTTGCTCTAGGTTTACAAATGAGCACCCCCAAGGCCTGTGATGTCTCCTAGTACCACTTTTTTAATACAACTTCAAATTACAATTAAAAAAATTCGTTTTACGGGAAATTTTTTATTAACTGAAATAATTAAAAATCTCAAAGGGCACTGAGCACATTACCATAAAACTCTAGGAGAATGTTTAGCATGATAATATACATTATACACTAGGCTTATATGACCATGCTAAGGCCTAACCATGAGTATATACTCCATCTTTGGAGAAATTGAGTGAAAAAACTCGAAACTTATAAATTGCTTGGACATCAGAATATCATTAACAAGTAAAAAAAACACTCTAGAGTACCAACTCATGTCTAAGTCTTAGGAGGATAAAAATTTTACAAAATTCATCACGCAACACCTCTTATCACAATTCCCTATAGGGCATGGAAATGTGGTAAAAAAGTTGAAAGGGGCCTGTTTTCGTCCTTATACACACTTGCAAACGTGAGCAAAGTCCAGCTCACTTAGTGTGTCCTTGGAGGCACAATGCCTAGGTTCAAATCCCACGGTGTCACTTTGGCTTGAACCTCTTCCGTCTAGGCTTACCCCTAGGGAAGCCAAGTGGGGTAGACCCTAGTTACTAATGTGATTTACATGATGTTCTAGGAGTTGATTTTAATTGGTTAAAGGTTTGGGGAAATTCTAACCTATGATGCAAAGGCAGCAAATGCAATGTGCAACAGTAAGAATGAGAAGCAAGCATTTTCCTAAGGCAACTAAGACTAGTGCTTAAGATTGGGCAAAGGGGTCAACTAATGTTTGACCAAGTTTAATTACAAAATGATTACAAAATATTATACAAAGTACAACTATTCCACAACAATGTTAGATACAAATACTTACAACTAAAAATGAATGATAGATGTTACAACAATTATGAACAACAGATATACAACAAGGTATAAAAGATACAAGGAAACAAATTAACCAAGTGCTTTAATGTGCATGAATTTAAAGAGATTCAAAGCATAAAAATCATCCACATTAAGCCAAGCATGCCCCAATAGCACTTACTCTATTGGATGCGCTATCTCTTGAGGGATCACACCATAAAGAGCACTAATCAAGTAAAATGAAATGCTTTGAAGAACAAGTGCTCCACAACATAAAAGATGACACTTAGATGATTAATCACAAAGCCAAGGAAATAAACTTGCATGTAGAGTTAAAAGTTACGGATGCTTGCAAGTATTACTTAGACAACAACCATAAGATGTATCAATGAAGATGATGCCCCAAATGCTTAGTGATTAATGAGTTGCTTAAAGATTGTTAAATTTTGAGTTACTTCTAGCTAAGTGTCAACCCAAAATTATCCTCCCCCAATTACCAAATGGTTGTTGGATGCTCAAGAAATGAGGCAACAAGGCCTACCCTAGCTTCACAAGTCAACCCTAAAGATCCGAGTACTCCCGGAAAGGATGTCGTGGCACGTGCAACATGTTGGAGAGGCCCCTGGAGGGATAACGTTTGGCTTCTAGATGCTACATTGGCCCTAGAAAGGGCTAGCGTCTCCCTCAAGGGGGGGTTGACGTCTCACCTTTTGCTTGATTAGGGATTTTTACTTAGCATTTAATGTAAAAATAGTATGATTTTGACATTATGGCCTTGTCGGCCTTTTTATGACCTAAAAAGTAAAATTAGGTCATTGATACACTATATATTGAGGGTTTTCACTCTCATTTTGATCACAAATTCACTCACTCATAGTGAGGTCTGAAATTTGTGCCCTATTTGGGTTATTGGCTTATTTGAGGAAGGAACACTTGTTGAAGGAAGAGATTTTTGGAATTCTATGGTGTTTTTCTTGAAGGAAGGTGTTACAACTAGGGTTTGCATGATTATTTTTTGATGTATTGTAAGTATTTTTTTGCAAAACTTCTTGATTGAATGGTTGTAGTCTTATTTCTTGCATGTATTTATAATTTGTTGAATAATAAACCCTAGGTGACAAGCACACAAGTAGGTCCTTGTCTCATGTCCCTTGATAGAAAAACCTTTAGCCATTGAAGAAGAAGAAGAGAGCCTATCCATATCTACACTCCTTTTTCTTCTTCCCTTTAGCTAGTTGTACCCTTCTGACTTCAAGAAGAGGAGGGTGTCCCAGGCCTAGGTTATCTACACCTAGGGTCATTTTCTTTTAGGGTTTGATGATAGAGCCTTGACTTAGCAACACTCTCCCTCTTTAAACCCTCTTGTCTTGATTTTGTGTTTCATTTAAGCTAGTTGTTTGTCGGGAAGGAGGAGAGAGCACGAGGCCTTACTTTAGCAACACTGGAGTGAGCCTCTCTCCCCTAGGGTTACGATTTTGATGCCCTGTTTTAGCAACACTCCAAAACTTATCTCTCTAGTCCTTTAAGTCTCATCCCCTTCAACTCTTGCGTCTTTCATAATTGACTCCATTTAACCCTAAGGCACTGATCTCAAGCCTCAAACGTTGAAGTAGAATTGGATCCAAACACTCTCAAACCTTTTGAAATTGAAACCCTAACTACACTAACCCTTTCTTAGACTAACCTACTAACCCTAAGTTGCTTACGTCATCATTGAATATTCCATCTTTATTGCAGAAACGTTTTGTCTTTTGAGTAATTGAATGGTTGTTGAAAGCATTAATTGAGTTAAGAAGTGATTTGTCATATTGAATGTTGTATCATTCTAGTATTTATTGGCGAAGTGACATTACTTTTATTGTTATTTTGTAAACATTGACTTCGTCAACATTTACTTTCAAATTGTTCATATTGAATATCAGATAGTCTTTAATATATATGAAGTACTAACCAGGATTGTATGTATCGATTTCCTTGTTGTATTGTCTCAAGCAGGTGATTTTCTTTTCTTTGGTTATACTTTATTATTGGTTGTTTAGTCGGGACTATCTGATTGGTGGTGATCATCCCCACCCTCCTCCTCTTCCAAAAGCTCACACTTGTCACCTATTTGGGTTGTGGGACACTTGGCTGCCATTTCCCAACACTTGGTTGTCTTTTATTTACACTTGGTTTCCCTCTCATGTACACTTGGTGCACCCTCCTCTCTTGGGGATTTTCACCTTTGGCTATATATTGGAGCACTCTTCCCACTGTAATCTAGTTGGAGTTTGGGGATTTCTTCTTGTAGTTGTATACTATTGTAACACTTTTTCGTTTGGAATAAAGAAACTTTGGAGGTCAAGAGGGTGTGTTATACATGTGTGTGGATGCTTGATGTCAATTTGTGCTTAATCTATGAGGCAATATTTTCCTAATTTCTTCTTTGGATTTGTTATCTTGTCCTTTGAATGGATGCTATCATCTAGTAGGATAGAATTTATCTAGATTTTTGTTAGTCCTATTGTTCATTTATATTTAAAAACTTTGATGTGTATGCATGTTTTGGTTAACTAACATACTCTTCAAGTTTCTTGTGTAGGTGACACCAATTTTTAACAAGTTTATTTGAAAGATTTTAAAGCTTACAAGTTCTCATAGCTTGGAGTGGTGATGAAACTTGCTTGTCTCTTCACAACTTCAAGGATATAAAGACTCAATCCCTCCTTAGCTCATCTAAAGACTCCATTGCCCAAGGGTTCCAAGGCTACAATTTTCTCCCTTCTCTCTTTCTCAAAGAAAATCTAAAATTTTTGGGTTACTAGTTACTTACTTTATTCTAGATATATGTATCAGATTTCAAAATCCTTCTTATCTGAGTTAGTAAGTGAATTTAAAGTTAGATCTAGAGTTCATGTTTCAATTTCATCATCTTAAACTAGATCTAGCTCAAGAAATGTCATTTTTAGCAAGTAATTTACTTCGAAATTTTTAAAAGCTGAAAGTTAAGTTGTTTCAAAGATCTTTTAATTCCATATTTGGAAATTAGAGTGTCTTTATATTGCTTTTTTAAAATAGCAGAAAAAGATCTGAAGGAGACAAGCTCTTTAGCATGCTTTTCTTAGTTCATTTAGTTCATTTTATGCTTAGTTTACTTAGTCAATTTTGGGGCTTTCCTACTAATAACCAAAGACACTTCCAAAGTGTTTTTGGGCATATTCAGTTATTGTTTTCTGGCTGTTTTGTGTAGGTTGGCGAACAGATAAGAGGAATTTTTGTTCGTTTTGGGAGGATTTGGAGCATCCAGGACTCTTGGGGGCACCCCCTTTCTTCAATAAACATATATAAAACATTGTAAAGACTTGTGAACCCCTAATGAATGGTCACAAGTCACTCCCATAAATATTTGTGCAAGTTTTTTAATAAAATCAGTGGGGCTACAAGCTCCCACTCTTCATCCCCCCTAGGGGAACGGTGTGTTTTGGTGATTGTCTCAATTTTGCAGTTTTAGCTTAAATTCAATTTTCATAACTAAGGATAAGATAAAGTAATCTTTCAATTCATCACAAAGTACTACAATATCATATAAAAAATAAAGTTAAATCAATCTAGTTTAGATTTCCTTTTTGCAATCAAGTAATCTTTAATTGCTATTTAGCTTTATTTTCTGCAATTTTCAAAGTTGGCAAATAACCTATCTCCTCATCTCCTCCAAAAGAGGCTGGTCAATGAATACATTAGTAATTAGACAACATTTTAATTTCAGCATTTGATTTTCTTGTTTAAAATAAACATTTCCCCTCAGCTCTCAGTGTGGTTCCTGACCCTTCCAGTTGCGAGCTAGTCTCAATCTGCTAGGAGTAAGTTTCATACACACTGAGCTGGTTAGTGGTGATAGAATAATTAGGGAAATATCTAAAGTAGTTAGCTTAATGCATGGGAAAACGCCTTAAAGTGACCTACAAAGTAAGGCGGGCCCTCTTGAGACCTGGCATTCCACCCATTTTGGACATCCAACACTTTGAATGAGTTTATTGGTGAGACCATTTGGGTTTCGGTAAACTCTCCGCAAGTTTCCAAACAAAGAGCTAACCTCCAAAGAGGCCAAACACTCTCATTAACTCAACATTAATTTACCTTAATAAAATACACAAACTACACTGCCCATAATTATCTTTAAGGCACTGGTCTCATTTTACACACTTTGCAAAGCCATATGCTTCATTTACTTTTCAGTCATTACTTAAGGCAATTTTATTTTAGTTGCATCTAACAATTGTTTCTTAAGTATCTGTTTATGCAAGTACATGCTCAATATATATATCATGGTGAATAATTGATTTGTGTATTTTCATTTTATGGTTGGTTAATGAAAGAATAAAACTCCTAGATTTATTTCTTGTACTTAGTTTAGTTCAAGCCTTAGTATATTTTTTAGGGACTACCCCCTTGGCTTCGCTAGGAGTTAGCCTAGACGAAGGAGTTGAGGATTAGGTGAAAACACCTTAACTCTCACTTTCCCCCAAGGACACACCAAGTGGATTGAAGATTTCTTCCACGTCTCCCAAGTGTGTATAAGGCGGCAACAATTTTGGCACCGTTGCCGGGGATAAATCTTTCTATTCCCGGAATACAAATTTTGGTTTTCCTTTTTGTTTTTTGCTTTGTTTGATGCTTCTTGTTTGTTTATAATAAACTTGATCATCTTGCAACTCCACTTCAAAAATAATTTGACAAAGTATTCTGCAAGGAGGAACTCACGGTTTGCTTAGCTTCATCCTTGAACACGAAGGTGTTTTTGGAGGAGGCTAGCCAAGCTTTCTTCTCAACAGGATCCTTATTAATTTTTGGATCCTAGTCCATTTTTGATAAAATATTTTCTCTTTGCTTTCTGATTAATAAATCTAGTTTAGAAATGGATGATCTTTATAAACCTATTGACTTTTCTGCAATAAGTGGTTATCCACATGTGATTCCAGAAAAAACAATTAAAAATTTGCCTTGTTTTCAAAGTAATAATATTGTTGATGCTAGACGTCATGTTAAGAAGATTTCCCTTTGCTTTAATAAATGGTGTTGCAATGCCTTATATGACGATGTGGAAATAAATTTTTTTATCTTATCTTTTGATGATGATGATCTTGATTGGTTTACAGAACTTAAGAATAAACAGGTTAGAACTTACAATGAGTTGATTGATGCTTTTATGGAAAAATGGAAGGAGAAGAAACCTCCAAATATGAAAACAATCAATTCAGATGTTAAGAATGATGCTTCAACAGATTCCAATCAAAAGTTTAAAGAAGTCATTCAAGCCATGGAATTTATCTATGCGAAGCAGTTAAAGGCCGTGAAGGCTTGCCTTGCAAAGGCATAAGCTTGTATTAAATGTTCAGACCCTGTAGAGCTAGAGCTTCATAGTGAACAAGAAAGGGAATTTCACCTGGAAGTTCCGTAAGAGCCTATAGAAGAGTCATTAACTGGTCATGAGGAAACAAAGGATTTTGAGTTTGAAATGATTGAATATCCAGATAATTCAGATCCCCATCCTCCTCCCGAGGAATCCATGTCCTCAGAGAATATATTCGACAGTTATGATGAACCTGAAACGATCAGTGAAGCAAAGGTCTTGACAATCCCAGTTCTAATCTCTCATCCGCCAAAAGAATCAATAATAGATAATGGAAGATTAGAAGACAACTCCAGTCTATCAATGTCAGATCATTATGAGCAGTGGTTGGACTTCCACCATGACAGTCTAATGCAGAGATTCATCAAAACTTTATAAGGCTTGCCAGACTTCAATGTTTGGCTAAATAATAAAATGAACATGTTTCTTGGGTGGTCTGATCCCAAGAAAAGAGCCAAGTTGATAAAACTTGGAAAAGGATCTTCAACGAGTCATCCTGGACAGGGATTTTTCAGACATCTGAGGTCTTATTTCATCCATGACATGGATGTTACATATGTTTTTTACTTCAGCCAATTGGATAATGAGAAGGTCAAAACTACCAGTGAGCAAAAATGTTTTTAGGCTTTCTTCAGTAATGTCATTTGATGCCATGGAGCATCCTCTATAATGTATCTCTAACCCTTTCCTCCACATTTTAAATTTCATTTATGCTCACTTTCTTCTTTTATACTTTATGTATAGTAGTTCATATTCATTTTTGTATTTTGCATTTACATGTATAATAATTGTACAATTTCAATTTACACTTGGTCTTCATATACATGTGTCGTTGATGTTGCTTTTGGTGAGATGTTTGTGATGTAGGGACAGATTATGGATTCTCACATGCTCTCCTTTTTTCTTAAACATCAAGCACATGTCACCATATGGATCCAATGTTATCCACCAAGTTTCACTAGGATGGATTTATAGCGAGCCACCAAAGATTGAACATTTTCATGTTCAAAATACAGAGTTCAGAAGTTCAGTCGGTCATTAAGACCAACTTTTTCACGTTTACATAAAAAATTGTAATAAGAGATGTTGCATGATGAACTTGTAAAAGGTCTTATCCACCTTATTCCTAAGCATGAGTTGTACTCTAGAGTGTTTTTTTTACTTATTTATTATATTTTGTCGTTCATGCAATTTATAATTTATGAGTTTTTTCACTCAATCCCTCCAAAGCTGGAGTATATACCCATGGTTAGGAATTAGCATGGATCTAAGACTAGTGTCTAATGTATATTACCATGATAAATATACTCCTAGAGTCTTATGAAAATGTGCTAATTCCCCCTTAGGTTTTTTTTTTATTTTTTCAGTTAACTAAAAAATTTCTGCAAAATGACAATTTTTAATTAACAAATAAAGATGTATTAATAAAGTGGTATTAGGGGACTTCATATTCCTTGGGGGTGCTCATTTTTGGACCTAGAGCACCCATATTACCTAAGTACCCACTTGGTTGAGTAAAATTAGTGACTTTAGTCATTTAAAAATCAATTTTACTCAAAAAACCCAAAAAAGTCAAATAAAATCATAAAAAATCAGCAAGTGCTAAAATTAGGGAAACATGTTTTGACATATTTTGAGCAAATAAAGCCTAGAAATGTTATGTGGCAGTCATAAGAGACAATTGGGATGTGATTGAGATCAAGTGGGCAAGATTAGAATGAATGGGAAGCTTCCTCTAGGAAGAGGTGCGCACCTCTTGAGGAGAGGTGGTGCATTTCAAGAGAGGATTKCCTACCTCTTGAGAGGTGGCACCCTCCTCCTCTTCCAAAAGCTCACACTTGTCACCTATTTGGGTTGTGGGACACTTGGCTTCCATTTCCCAACACTTGGTTGTCTTTTCTTTACACTTGGATGCCCTCTCATGTACACTTGGTGCGCCCTCCTCTCTTGGGGATTTTCACCTTGACTATATATTGGAGCATTCTTCCCATTGTAATCTAGTTGGAGTTTGGGGATTGCTGCTTGTAGTTGTATACTATTGTAATAATTTTCATTTGGAATAAAGAGACTTTGGAGGTAAAGAAGGTGTGTTATACATGTGTGTGAATATTTGATGTCAATTTGTGCTTAATCTATGAGGTAATATTTGCCTAATTTCTTATTTGGATTTGTTATCTTGGCCTTTGAATGGATGCTATCATCTAGTAGGATAGGATTTATCTAGCTTGATGTTAGTCCTATTGTTCATTTATATTTAGAAACTTTTATGTGTATGCATGTTTTGGTTAACTAACATACTCTTCAAGTTTCTTGTGTAGGTGACACCAATTTTTAACAAGTTTATTTGCAAGATTTTAAAGATTACAGGTTCTCATAGCTTGGAGTGGTGATGAAACTTGTTTGTCTCTTCACAACTTCAAGGATCTAAAGACTCAATCCCTTCTTAGCTCATCTAAAGACTCCATTGCCCAAGGGTTCCAAGTCTACAATTTTCTCCCTTCTCTCTTTCTTAAAGAAAATCTAAAAATTTTGGGTTACTAGTTGCTTACTTTATCTTAGATATATATATCAGATTTCAAAATCATTTTTATCTGAGTTAGTAAGTGAATTTAAAGTTAGAACTAGAGTTCATGTTTCAATTTCATCATCTTAAATTAGATCTAGCTCAAGAAACGTCATTTTTAGCAAGTAATTTACTTCGAAATTTTTAAAAGCTGAAAATTGAGTTGTTTCAAAGATCTTTTAATTTCATATTTGGCAATTAGAGTTCCTTTATATTGTTGTTTTAAAATAACAAAAAAAGATCCTAAGAAGACAAGCTCTTTAGCTTGCTCTTCTTAGTTCATTTTGTTCATTTTATGTTTAATTTACTTAGTCAATTTTGGGGCTTTCTTACTAATAACCAAAGACACTTCCAAAGTGTTTTTGAGCATCTTCAGTCATTGTTTGTTGGTTGTTTTTTGCAGGTTTGTGAACAGATAATAGGAAGTTTTTTCCATTTTGGGTGGATTTGGAGCATCCGAGACTCTCGATGGCACCCCCTTTCTTCAATAAACATTTGTAAAACATTGTAAAGACTTGTGACCCCCCTAATGAATGGTCACGAGTCACTCCCATAAAGAGTTGTGCAAGTTTTTTAATAAAATCAGTGGGGCTACAAGCTCCCACTCTTCATCTCCACTAGGGGAATGGTGTTTTTTGGTGATTGTCTCAATTTTGCAGTTTTAGTTTAGATTCAATTTTCATAACTAAGGATAAGCTAAAGTAATCTTTCAATTCATCACAAAGCACTACAATCTCATATAAACAATAAAGTTAAATCAATCTAGTTTAGATTTCCTTTTTGCAATCAAGTAATCTTTAATTGCTATTTAGCTTTATTTTTTGCAATTTTCAAAGTTGGCAAATATCTTATCTCCTCGGCTCCTCCAAAAGAGGCTGGTCAATGAAGACATTAGTAATTAGACAAGACATTAGTAATTAGACAACATTTTAATTTCAGTATTTGATTTTCTTGTTTAAAA